>JARUPZ010000005.1:4127589-4428905 GCA_031213475.1 Nereocystis luetkeana
AACAGGGAGACAACGTGAGAGGTGGGTGGTGGCCGCGCTGTGCGTGCGAGCTTGCCGTGTGCGAGCTTGGATACGATCCAAACCAAGGGTAAGCGAAGGGAACAAACTTAGGCATGCCACTTTTTGGTTTTGAGCCCCCGACAAGGCGAGGGGGGGGGGGGGGGGGGGGGGGGGGGGTAGTCCGTATCGTGCATGGCCGACCGTAGTCCGTATGACCATAGACCCTCGCATCGGGAGGGGGGGGCTCATTCGTTGCTTGTCTTATTACGGGGGGCCATAGTTAACAGGACCAAATATTGTTGGTAAAAATGTTTAAACATATAGGTTTTTATGTGTACCATAGGTCCTGTTAACTATGCCCCCGTAATAGTAATTTGACTACTGACCACATCCCTTTCGAGACAAGCGGGGGGGGGGGGGGGTACTCATTTTGTTGCTTGCCTTAGTCATTTGACTATTGACCACGCATCCCTTTCGAGACGGAGCACTGTTCCGACTCCTAATAGAGACACCTCCAACTATTGGGGGGGGGTATACTAAAATCAGGTATGTTTTAGTTAATTTTTGACAAAAACCCCAATCCGCTACAGTATTGATACAGTAGCTTTCTTTCAACTCCGGCATGGTGACGAGTGTGACTCCGTTGTCCCTTTTGTCACAGGGTCACATGACGCAGCCTGCGGTCGGGTCAGTTGTTTGTTTACATTAAGAGTGTTTGCGACAGAAGTATCAAAAAAAAAAACTTCACGTCCGCTAAAAAAGCGAATTTCCTTTCCTTCCTGATTCCGGTGTGTTTTGCGAGTGAGGTAAACAAATCCTGCAGGCGACGCCTCCGAAAATAAGAAGGGCAGGGGGGAGGTGAGGCAAACGCGGCAAACAAAAAAAACGAAAAACAAAAAAATAGCGTGCGAGTAGCAACGGCAGCCCAGCAACGTTTCGGCGCAGAGTTGACCGCGATGCCACCACTGCCATCCCACGACTGCAAGCAGCAGCACAGCAAGCGGCAGCGTGCTAGCGCTAGCCGCAGCTAGGGGGCAGGTTGAGCAACAAAAATAAACAGCACCAGCACCAGCACCAGCACCAACCAGCTTCCATTTTTGGATTGCCTGCTGCTGCTGCTGCTGCTGCTCCTGCTCCTGCTGCGCTCGGCCTACGCACGCCACAGCGCCGGCGGGCTCCTCTCCGCCGCCGTTGCCGCGGCCGCTGTTGCTGCTGCCGCCGCTGCTGCTGTTGCTGCTGCCTCTGCAGCAGCTCCAGTGTGGTGGAATCGAAATGATACACGAGCTGTCGCGCTCTGTGCGAGTACAAGTACGAGTGTGATTGCGAGTCCTTTTTGGGAACGAAGCATCCTCCACGTCGTCACCAAGTAGGCAAAAGCGTGTACCCTACGTAGCAGCGGCGGCGGCCCGCTGGCACAATCCAACGCCGCTCGTGCGCCCTATACTCAAGCTACATATCTCGAGCCTCTGTGCTCCCTCCCAGTGGTTGTCGTGATGCGTACAGCAAGCAGCATGGGGCAAGGAAGATGCTCGGTGTTTTGATCCTTCGAGATTTTGAGATGATGCGTTCTGCGTCGGGATAATGCTCGGTGCGTGTAGGCCAATGAAACAGAGAGCCCAAAGTCACCTCAACTTTTGATGAAATCCTGAAGTCGCTGCGAGTACTTTTTTCGCGTTTTTTTTCAGAAATTTACCTCAAAAAGTTACCTCGGGAGAATTTTTTGGAAAAACAAAAAATAGCAAACACTCCATTCTCACGATTGGGATCGGGTCGGGTCGGGACGGGTCGAGTCGGGTCGGGTCGGCTCAGGAGGTGTTCAAGCTCTTGCAGGTCGGGTCCGGTTGTGTCGGGCACCTTACCCGACCCGACCTGACCCGACCTGACCCGCGAAGCTTGGCGCGACCCGTGAACAGCCCTCCTTTTTTCCGTCTCCGTTATCACACCCCTATGAAAAACTGTCCTTATAGACTGAGACAGAGTGACACATCTCATCTCACCATTCCCCAGTCGCAGTTGAGAGTGATGCCGATCACACCCCCCTGCTCCGCCTTGTACCGCGATCGGTAGACGGACACCGCGCGGGCATGGGCAATGAGAGCGTTGTGGCCGGCCAGGTAGGGCTCGGTGAAGCTGTCACCCTTGTCGCATACCTTCCTGCATGCCGAGAGGCGAGGGCGGGAGAGGGGGGAGAGGAGGGAGGAGGGGAGAGGAGGCAAGGGGATGGAGAAGGATGGCAGGGGGATGGAGAAGGGCGGGGGGGGGGGGGGGGGGAGGGCGGGGAAGGAGCGGGGGGTAGTCAGCCACGGCAAGGTGCATTGGGGTGGGCGGCAACAACCAAGACGGGGGTAGGAAGAGAAAAAAGGGGTGGTGGGGGAGGGGGCGGGGGGGGGGGGGGGTGTACTCGATAGGAGAGGTGTACTCGATCTCATGCATGGCGGTAGTCGTATGACCGTAGACCCTCGCATCCCTACAATGCCGGGACGGAGCATGTCCGTTTTTCACCGGCCAGGCAGACATTGCATGCACCAAGCGCGAAGCGGCCGTGAGGTTGTCCGGCGAGTCGCAATGAAAGGGTGAGCTGCATCCTACTAGGGGGGGGGGGGGGGGGGGGGGGGGCTCTAGTTCCCCCCACAGACGTTTCGGCCCACGACCACGCCTACACAAGGCGGTGATGCGGAAAAGCTTTTCACCCCCCCCCCTCCACACCGGGCTGCACGCGCTGCACACCTTTCCCATCCCCTCCCTCCTTCGCACCTTGACACTATTAATAGGATAAAGACTTGTATCCTCATGGGTGTGATGGTACATAGCTAGAATAGGCAGGAGAAGTGTGGGGAGGGGGGCGCGAAGCTCGTGGTCCAGCTGGAAAACAGTAAATATGACAGCAGCTAAGAAAGTACTAGGATGCTCAAGTACGACAAATACTACAGTTCTAAGAGCAGAACTGGGAATGTACCCTCGCGAGGCAAAGAGAGGCGTGTGAAAGTTGCACTGGCAATATAAAGTAAGGAACGTGCCAAAAATAATGTCGCCATCCATAGCTGATAGAGCTGTACGGGAGAAAGAAACAACACGGTGAGCTGGAGTAAGGTGGGATAGCGTAGTGGAGAAGACATGGAAGGGTATAGGAGGAAACCAAGAAGATGTGCTGTCCATGGACAAGTTTGGGGGATACAAGACGGAAGAAAATAAATGATAACAGCATGAAGAAAACGGCTAGCGCTAAGAAATAAGGTGAAAGAGGAGAAACACTTAGACGTGTACGGGGGGGGCTATGATAAAAAATAGGAATGAAAACGTATGTGCACGGCGCAGTGGACTTCGCGTGAAAACGCTGTGACGCGGTTTCGTGTAGGGAATCTGTGCCGGCCAGAAATATGGAAGAGATACATAGTATACCAGCAGCCGGGCCGGGAGGAGCAGGACGCAGATGCACGGATGTGCCCTTCTGGCAAAGCAAGAGAGCGTAGAACTCACACAGTCGGAGAATGTGAAACGTACAAGGAGGAACGGGATGTATCAACGAAGATTATGATAATAGAGGATGAGAAGTTTGGTAAACTAGATAGTAAAGGCAAACCGATCGCTATGCTAGGAGATGGACGGTGGCCACAGGCGGCGAAACCGGAAGGAGGTAAGACTAGTAGAACAGCACGTCGAAACAACGTAATGAGCGTCGAACTGCTGGAGGTGTCTCTAAAAGGAGTAGGAACGGTGGCCCGTCCCGAAAGGCATGGGTGGCCAATGGTCGAATGACTGAGGCAACCAACCAATGAGTACGCCCCCTCCCCCCGCCCCTATCCCCCTCTCCCCCGCCTCTCCTCCCTCCCTCCCCCCCCGCCTCCTTTTCCTCCCCTCCTCCTCCTCCTCTTCCTCCTACTGCGCCCCCTTCTCTCTCTCCCCCCCTCCCCCCCCCCCCCCCCCCCCCCCCCCCCCCCCTCTCCCTCCTCCACACTCCTGTCACCTGTCTGAGCATCGCCCCGGCGCATGCATGCCCGAAGAGTAGCCGTGGTGAATGAAAGACCAGGGCTCGTTCAGGGTCAGCCACTTCTTGACCTGGAAGCGATAAACGCCGAACCAACAGCAACAGGAACAACAGCGATCACAGAAACAGAAACACCAAAAAACAACGCCAACAATAAAATCAGAAGGAAACATTGTGATGAAAACATGTTGAGTTTTATCATCATTATCGTCAACGTCACCATGATCATGATCGTCACCATCACCATCATCACTAGCGTCATCGTCGGCATCGACATCGTCATCACCATCATTACCGTCATCGCGAATATCGCCATCATCATCGCCATCATCATCTTCATCATCATCACCATCATCATCATCATCATCATCATCATCATCATCATCATCATCATCATCATCATCATCATCATCATCATCATCATCATCGTCGTCATCATCATCATCATCATCATCATCATCATCATCATCATCATCATCATCGTCATCATCATCATCATCATCATCATCATATCATCATCATCATCATCATCAGTCATCGCTCGCAATTATCCCATATGTCGCTGTACAGACATATCACGATAGTCTGTCTATCTATCTATCTATCTATCTACAGATCATCTAGATCCTAACCTACTGTGATATGGTGTTCTGTTGAGCAGGATCTGCTTAGTACACATCCAATCCAGGGAACCTGTCCTAGACCATGCAGATTATCATTAAGGCTCCCATGCGGCAACATGAGCTAGATCATACAGATCATACAGATCATACAGATAGGGAACCCACCTATCTGCACTCACAGATCTAGCCATCAAGTGGAAATGATATGTAGATGATCTGCAGATGGTATGCAGATGATGTGCCCGAGGTGCGTATATACCCAGATATACACGAAAGATGCAAAAGAGGCGTTTTCGGACTCGGACACATGCTATCATACGTACGATAGGGGTGGACCTTTTCGGTTTCTGGGGCGATTCTGACTTGATAATAATATAGGAGCTCTACCGATTACATCACTCAAAACACTGAGTTTTGAGGAAACGTGAAAGAAAGCGCTAACTCGATCGGCCTATTCTAGGTATTGAAGATACAACGAAATGACATTTTGAAAGAGGGATGACGGCAGTTACGGCGTTACGTGTAATTTCTCGTAGTGATGAAAGCCCGCCGTACGTGCGTAACTCCAAACGCTGGTTACCTGTAACTACGCGTAGGGGGGAGCCCCCATTTGCCGTAACTGCCATCCCCGACTGAAATCAAGAGGTGATGTTCCAACCATATTGGGCAAGAGTTCCTCAGTCAACCCTTTTATTGGGCAGGAAATATGCTCGAGTCTAATAACACCGGTAGTTCCACGTGATTTGTCCCAAAAACGGAACTAGAACTCCTAAAAGTGTTTTTTAAAGTAGTTTGAGTCTTCCTACGAGGTGCGGGAGAATCTACATCCTCATTTCTTTAGTTTCGAATAGCCGCATCTTCGACCACCTTTTTCCTAGTATTTCGGGATGAACTTTGTCATCATCCTTCGACCATCTTGTTGTCTGCATATACGAATAATCAGGGTGGGCTAATGTGATATGAGCGAAGTACTCATGGGCTATAGATATAGATAATATAGCCTTCAGTTTTGAAGTATCAGGCATACGAGAATCATCCAAAGAATGGATTCACCCGGCGGATATTCCGTTAGTCGAGAGTAACGTTCTTTTAGGAATGTCCTTTGGGGCGGATAGTCCGTTAGACGAGAGCAATGTTCCTTAACGCAGTTGGGACCATAAAGTGAGAAGTTCTTATATTATTACGGGGGACCATAGTTAATAGGACCTATGGTATACATAAAAACCTACCGTACATATTTAACGATTTTTACCAAACAATATTTGGTCCTATTAACTATGGTCCCCCGTAATAGCAGAAGAACGATCGGTAGTCATAGGAAAGTTCTTTGGGAGTACGTCAGATAAGAGGAATTTAGGAGCACCTGTGGCGTGGGGTGGGACGAGTACATCTGAGTGTCGAGTCCCACCCCCCCTACCTCTCACTTCTCTACCAGAGCACCTCCTCAGCTCTCGCCATCAATAAATAAGATATAAACCAAAAGAAGCGAAGCTCTGCTTTCCAGCTACCAGATACACCTGCGTCACTCACCCTTACCCTTACCTCGGCCATCGCTTCGCAGTAGTGCACTGGAGCAGGAACATAGGTTTGACTGTACAGTAATTCCAAGTGATCTGTATCCGAAAACGGGAGCGCAGTCCTACAAGGGCTTTCGACCACAGCAGTATTGCACTGCACAGAGACATAAGTTTGACTACTTTTTTCCGAGCGATTTGTGCCCCCGAAACGCGGCCAGAAGCCCTGACCAGGATTTTGACCACTACTATAGTGCACAACATAGAAACAGATGCTTGACTCTAATCCCACGTTTTTTGCCCCTTTAAAACGAGACTGCAGTTCTTGACGGGTTAAGTAAACCTTTTCAAGGCTGCAGTGCCGTTTTGGGGATAAACCCCTGCAGAAATTGAGTGGTTTGTCCCCAGAGCGGGACTACAGCAGTACTGTAGTCCTACTATTGATACTGTCACCGTCTCGGCAGTCATGAACGTTTTAGCCGAAAAATGCTACCAGGTATTAATACCACTCCGGCCGGAAACATAGAGACCGCTTGTGCATTGATATGAAGACGAACCGGTCATTACATTTCTGCCCACAGCGGTATACGCTATACCATACTATTAGTAAGTATTACCAGTAAGTATCACTCTGGCCGGAAATATAGGGGCCGTTTCTACATTAACATAAAGACCAAGCGGTCATTATATTTACGCCCGGAGTGGCATGTGCTATATATACCACTATACCATACTCTTAGTACGTATTACCAGTAAGTATCTGATACATGCCACACTTCGTATTACAGTATTAATAGTATACCCCTTTTGGTAGCACGTGGGAGTTCTTGTGGAGTCACTCAGTCCAAAACCTTGCCCCACCTTGCCCCCGTACTCCCTGAAGCAGGTGTCCGCGTAGGCCTCGAAGGCCGGAACGATGGAGGCGTTGAGCCACCCTCCGTGCTTGTCTTCTAAAGCCTGCTCGGCAACGAGACGCAGGGGAGGAGGGCGAGGGGGGTTGGGGGGGGGGGGGGGGGGCGGGGGGGGGGTTGGAGGGAGGAAGGGAGGGAGGGAGGAAGGGACGCATGATTTTATCGGACATACGAGTCACTGGATTATTCAGTACCTGGTATTTCTTCTTTAGGACGTACGGCCGAGAAAATACTCTCCAACAGTAGAAACCCTGTTTCAACATCTACCAGGTATAAGGAACAAATAATGGCCGAGGTCTACACAAAGCCCGGAGTTTGCACACACAAACCCGACTACTGTAATACGAGGTACCAGGTAATATTTAACAATGCGCGGCGGGAGATGAAGTCGCTATTCTCATTTCAGTTGTTGTAGATCTGCCCCCCGAAAGCCAGCGCTTGATAAATGCCTTCAACACCTATCTATTGCTCTTGCCGGTGTAAATTTTTTTTTGTTGCTGTGCTGATGCCATCGTCGTCGTATACAAAACAGTATCACAAAAAAACGCGGCAAAAACAACCCAGCAATATTAAGGCGCGGCCCACCTGGGGCAGGTCCCAATGGTAAAGAGTCACCATCGGCTCGAGTCCCCTCTCCAGCAGGGCGTCGATGACGTCGTGGTAGTGCTGCACCCCCTCGGCGTTGGGCTCGTCTCCTTCCCCCTCTGGGTAGATGCGGCTCCACGCGAACGACAGGCGGAAGCCGTCGAACCCGGCGGCCTTTGCGAGGTCGGCGTCCTCCTCGTACCTACAAGTTGGAGTTGGAGTTGAAGCTGAATTTTAATTATAATTCGAAGTTCAACGTCAAGCTTGCAACTTTTTATTCAGGTTTTCAATGTGAATTTGACGTTGGAGTAGTTTTTTACTTCGAATTTCAAGGTGCGGCTTAATTTGAGGTTACTTTTGGAAGATGAAGTTGAATTTTCAATCGAAAGTTTTAGGCCGAATTTACAGTTAGTTTGCTTTTTAATTTGCAACCCTGAAGTTAGAGGTTACGTTAGAAGATAAATTCCAAGTTGAACTCGAGCTGCTGAGTTTGCAGTTGGAGATGCAGTTGAGTTCGAGGGTACGTTGGCTTTTTTTAATTGTCCAGTGCAGTTGAAGGTGAAGTTGAAGTTGAAGTTGAAGTTGCACTTCGATGTGCACTTGAGTTTGACGTTACAAATACCATTGAATTTTGTAAGTTACCAGACACCAGACACATTGCTACAATAGAGGTACACCTATACTTTCTGAGGCTTTTTCACGTGATTGTAGTACAGGAGCTCTTCTTACCTCACCCCGCCCCTTTAGTAATACAGTGTACATGAACTTGAATTTGACTCTATTTCCTATTACGGGGGACCATAGTTAACAGGACCTATGGTACACATAAAAACCTATATGTTTAACCATTTTTACTAACAATAGTTGGCCCTGTTAACTATGGCCCCCCGTAATAGTGATTTGTCCCCACAGTAGGAGCGCGGTCCTAGAAGGGGATACATGAACAATGAAAGTGCAAGCCGATGATGATGATGCACAATCCCACGGCCTAGGTAATACGTACTCGTACGTACGTACAACGAATAGTATTTACCACTCTGTATTTGAATGTCAGGACCGCTTGCACACTACTATTGGTATATAAACGGCCCTTACAATCAGGTACAGAGTAGGGCCTGGTAACGTAATACGTACGTACAACGACTACTGTTATACTATTTATATTAGCGTACGTACACGAAAAAAAAGCAACAACCACCGACCAAAAAAAATAATCGACTTATGACATGCTGCACTCCTTCCCGAGGCCAGAACGAGAAACAAACCATAAAATCGTGAGATTTCTTGAAAAGCGAAAAAAGAGGTGAAAACCTTGTGTTTTTTTCCTTAAGCTTGGTTTAATTTGCCGTATTAATAGTAGGCATCCTTCTGTCTGGGACCGATACAAAATATTGTGTGTCGTTTTCGGTTTTTGTTTCTTTGTTGGTGTGTGGGAACACCCCTGGGCATTGAACGATAAGGCATGCCTTCTTGGGTGCCCACCCTGACAGATAATATAATGCCCGTTTGATATTAATATCAGAGTCCAAATGTTGCTTATATCCCTGGCCAGAGTGCTCCTCAGTTGAGGGGTGTCTTAACCCTTTTAGGACCGCAGTCCCGTTTGGGGACAAACTACTTGAAATTTGTCTGGTTTGTCCCCACAATGGGACTGCGGTGCTAGAGGGGCTAAGGTCAGGAATAGTTTGACCAACAAATATGCCACAAATAGTACCCCTACAAATCGTAGCGAGTGTTTGCATGTGAATTTTAAGTTGAAGTTGAAGTTTCATTCGAAGTTGAAGCTGAAGTTCCGAAGTTGGTGCAGTTGAAAGTTTGATTTTTAAGCTGCAAATTAATCAGTCAAGACAATTAATAAGTTCGAAGATGTACTGGAGAGGGGCCGCGACGAAGCGAAGCGAGGCGAGGCGAGGCGAGGCGGTTTCTCGAACAAAGACAGAAACAACCACAAAGCACATTGCGGTGATGTGGGTCAGGGTGGAAGTCAGGCTGGGGGTCAGGGTGAGAGTTGGGTGAGGCTGGGGGTGGGTTAACGGTGACTGGAGATAACCAAATACCAGGTGCCCGGTGAGAGGTAGGGGTGGGGGTGGGGGTTGGTTAGGGGAGGCTTTTCTTTTATTTCTGATTTTTTTTCGCCCATCCCATTTAGTTTGTTTTATTTGCCCTTCTTGCTCCCGCTTCTTCCTGCTGTAGTCAAAACTCAGATACGGGGTCGTCAAGTAGGTTCTTCTCCCCCCCTCCCCGCTCACAGTACGCCTCTTGCATCTTTATCGCGAAAAGGGTTCGGCACTTTCTTCCCTCGTTGACTCGCGCCGATTTGTGCCTACTTTTACGCGGGACCATAGTAAATAGGGCCAAATATTGTAGGAAAAAATAGGTAAATACAAGGCGCTTCGCTCCGCGGGCGGCCTACGCCGCCCGCTACGCTCGCTCTGGAAGGAAAAAAAGTACATCAAATTATGCGAAGCGACAGAGGTCCACGATTGAGTTTAGGTCGTAATTGCAAACCGGCGACTTGATAATGCCAAGAGTCCCGCCGCCATGCTTCAGGAAAAAACAGCTCCGACGCCAGCTCGAATGCCACATATGCGCTTCGCGTCGCGGATGTCGTACGTACGTACATACCCCAGGTAGGATACTGCTGTCTGTACTTATTTTCTTCTTTAGATATACTCTAATGTCTGTACTCGTATGTAGGAAGAAGGCGAAAGCACAGCACGGCACAGTAGCAAAACAAATGAAAATGAAACCGAAAACTCGGAAAGGGAAAAAAATCCCCGTCCCCTCTCGTGAAATAATTTTCTGCCTGATTGGAACACCTTGCACCCGGTCGAAAAGAAGAAAAGAAAAATCGCACAGAAGAGCTTTTCTCTCAGCCTCGTACGCCGTCTGCCCCTCTCGCGACCACCTCGCTACCGATTCGGTCCGGGTAAAGCTTTTATCACTCTCTGCCACAATCAGCCCCGTCGCCCGCCTCGCGTGAAGCCTGGTGCTCACCGTGGCCGTCGTTCGCCAGCTCGATAACGTTGGTATTCAAACTGCACACCTCCTTCTTTCAACTTCAGCGTGGTCGCAAAAATAAGCACCGCTTGAATAGTATCTTGCCCTCCTGAACGACCTTTATATACTCGTACATACTCTATCAACAATCATAAATCGAAGCCAGACAAAGCCCGTTCATGCATCCCTCGTGTCTCGAGGCACACGCGACGCCTAGGCACGGAAGCGGCGACCGCGCTCCTTGCAACCTCCCCTCTACCCGCCAGCACCCGCTGACACCCGCGACGGCACCGGGCTCTCCCGCCGTGCCGTACTCGGAGTACACGCACGCACACGAAACGAAAGGCGAAAAAAGGAAGAAAGGACGTGCCAAGAGAAATGGAGAAAACCAAGAACTGCTGGAAAGGTCCGGCACGTAGTAATGAAAAGCTGCCTGATTGGAGCACCTTGCACCCGGTCGAAAAGAAGAAAAGAAACAAATCGCACAGAAGAGCTTCTCTCTCAGCCTCGTACGCCGCCCGCCCCTCTCGCGACCACCTCGCTACCGATTCGGTCCGGGTAAAGCTTATATCACTCTCTGCCACAATCAGCCCCGTCGCCCGCCCCGCGTGAAGCCCGGTGCTCACCGTGGCCGTCGTTCGCCAGCTCGATAACGTTGGTGTTCAAACTGCGCACCTCCTTCTTTCAACTTCAGCGTGGTCGCAAAAAAAGGCACTGCTTGAATAGTATCTTGCCCTCCTGAACGACCTTCATAAACTCGTACATACTCTATCAACAATCATAAATCGAAGCCAGACAAAGCCCGTTCATGCATCCCTCGTGTCTCGAGGCACACGCGACGCCTAGGCACGAAAGCGGCGACCGCGCTCCTTGCCCCCCCTCTACCCGCCAGCACCCGCTGACACCCGCGACGGTGCCGGGTCCTCCCGCGATGCGGTGCTCGGAGAACACGCACACACACGAAACGAAAGAAGAAAAAAGGAAGAAATGGCCGAGAAAACAAAGAACTGCTGGAAAGGTCCGGCAAGTAATGAAAGGAGGCGGTTTGGAAGTGGGAGCTCTGAGAGGTCAGGGATGCACCAACCGAGCACGCTCAGGGGTTGTGATCTAAGTATGTAGTTCTATGTCTGTACTCGTATGTAGGAAGAAGGCGAAAGCACAGCACACGGCACAGTAGCAAAACAAATGAAAATGAAACCGAAAACTCGGAAAGGGAAAAAAATCCCCGTCCCCTCTCGTGGAATAATTTTCTGCCTGATTGGAACACCTTGCACCCGGTCGAAAAGAAGAAAAGAAAAATCGCACAGAAGAGCTTCTCTCTCAGCCTCGTACGCCGTCTGCCCCTCTCGCGACCACCTCGCTACCGATTCGGTCCGGGTAAAGCTTTTATCACTCTCTGCCACAATCAGCCCCGTCGCCCGCCTCGCGTGAAGCCCGGTGCTCACCGTGGCCGTCGTTCGCCAGCTCGATAACGTTGGTGTTCAAACTGCACACCTCCTTCTTTCAACTTCAGCGTGGTCGCAAAAATAAGCACCGCTTGAATAGTATCTTGCCCTCCTGAACGACCTTCATAAACTCGTACATACTCTATCAACAATCATAAATCGAAGCCAGACAAAGCCCGTTCATGCATCCCTCGTGTCTCGAGGCACACGCGACGCCTAGGCACGAAAGCGGCGACCGCGCTCCTTGCAACCCCCCCTCTACCCGCCAGCACCCGCTGACACCCGCGACGGTGCCGGGTCCTCCCGCGACGCGGTGCTCGGAGAACACGCACGCACACGAAACGAAAGAAGAAAAAAGGAAGAAATGGCCGAGAAAACAAAGAACTGCTGGAAAGGTCCGGCAAGTAATGAAAGGAGGCGGTTTGGAAGTGGGAGCTCTGAGAGGCCAGGGATGCACCAACCGAGCACGCTCAGGGGTTGTGATCTAAGTATGTAGTTCTATACAGTGTTTTGTGTGTACCGTAGGTCCTGTTTACTACGGTCTCCCGTAATATGTACCCACTGCAAGAAAAAACAAATACCAGTCACCCGGTGAGAGCTGGTATAATAGGGTGTCTGCGATAATCCAGTATGGTTGGCTTAAAAAATAATTTGAAATCGACATGCACGAGGAGCTGATTGGTTCAACAGGTGAATCAGAAGTTTCTCCGCTAGCTCTCCACTATCCAACCCACAAGAGCTACGTACCCAACCCAAGAATACATCGGTTTTTAAAACGTCATTTTTTGTCAACTTTTTTACACCCCCCAACAGCTGAATTGCTTCGTGGGATGGGGATTTTGCTTTCATATATATACCAGTAGGAAAAAAGAGACCACGAGAGACTCAACCCAATCAAAACTCTTCTTACGACCCCCCTGGGATATAGTGGCAGCAGTCGCCCACGGGCGGTCTCGCCTGTGGTAGGAATCGCAGGCGACGTCTCCGTTCTCGTTCCGAGCCACCTTGGGGGGGTTCATGTGGGAGAAGGCGTCCCAGATCGTTGCCCCACGCCCCCCTTCCTTCACCGCCCCCTCAATCTACCAAGTACAAAAAGGTACCAGGTATCATGTTGAGAGGGTAAGAGGAGCGACATCAATGCGAAGCGCGGCGAACCGCGCACAGGGGACACGGGGCAGGGGACGGGGAACGAGGTAGAATGGGGGGGGGGGGGATTAGTATTATTCCCTGGACGGAAATACAAGGAGCCTTTAGTCTTCAAGTTAGTGCACAAACGAGTATTATATATTATAGTGCAGTCCAGAGTGGCACGAAAAACAGGGAGGGGTGCACGAAAAAGAAGAAGCGAAAACTCCGACACACCACTAGTCACACCTGTTTTCGAGACCCAGACAACGGGGCGCGCGGGGGGGGGGGGGGGCTACTCGATAGGAGAGATGTAGCCGATCTCATGCACGGCCGTAGCCGTATGACCATAGACCCTCGCATCTTTACAATGCCGGGACGGAGCACGTCGGGTTTTCACCGGCCAGGCAGAAAGACATTGCGGGCACCAAGCGCGGAGCGCAGTATGGTGTCTGGCGAGTCGCATGAAGGGTGGGCAGCATCTTACCAAGAACCGCTTGTGAGGCGGACTTGCATATATATGACAGCTTCAATGAGTTCATTTAATTTCAGGTGTAGCCACTTCCAGAGACAGCAATGGGAGTAACTATGTAACTGCCTCTTGGGTGCCTTACCATTAAACACGGAGTAAAAGGTTGTTCACCTCGCACAAAACGATCTAACTCGACAACCAGCTGTGGCCGACCGCCAAAAAAAAAGAAGAAAAAAAAAGCGGTACCCTGGTTGTCTACTGTAGCTCAAGTAGTGAGCGGCATGTTTTACAGTGTCGTTGCCAACCGACGCCAACCCAACTTATATACAATGGGGGGGGGGGGGGGAATACCAAAACCACGGAAAATAACCTTGACCCCCTTGGGACATCAGACGGGGGTAAAAAATGACCATGAAAAAGTGTCGAAGGCGGCGACGACCACGCTCTCGTGCTTTGGGTGATGCTGATAATACAAGTTGGCAGTCCGGGGCACGATGCTGCAAGGAGTCGTACGTACGTAAGGGGCTGCATGAGCGTGACATTCTCCCACCGTCGTTCCGGTCCCTCACGCTGCTCGTAGCCGGCTGTTGATTGGTGGTAACACTCTACGGAGTGACCAACCATTGTTTTGGCCGCACCTTGTAGAGGGTAGGGGTAAACAAAGAAAACGTTTTTTTGTGGAACGTCCGAAAAATCCCACCCCACCGGTTTGTTTTGTGTTCCATTACTTACGAGCCTTTTAGGACAACAACTGCAGTCCCGTTTTGGGGACAAACCCCGCAAATTATACGTCGTTTATCCTCAAAACGGAACCGCGGTACTAAAAGGGTTAACGTAAAGCATGACCCTTTTATGCGGGAAGGAGCGCGGTGCCGTGCCTTGCTCTCCTTGTCATGCATGCGATGCACCCCTGCGTCATAGTTACGTTTCAGGTACTGGTGATGGTAGGTACTAAAAGCATGAACCACCTCACCCCCCCCGCCCCCCCCCCCCCCCCCCCCTCAGCGGTTGTATGGGCTCATCCGTTCCCCCCCTATATATTATATTACACCCTGGTACGTTGGGTTAGGGTCGGTTGGACACTGCAAAACATGCCGCTCACTACTTGAGCTACTGTAGACTTACCAGCGTATCTTTTTTGTTTTCTTCTGTTTGTTTTTCGGCGGTCGGTTACAGGTGGCGGTCGAGTGAGATTATTTGTGCGGGATGGATAACCTTTACTCCGCACAAGGGGGATGATCGTATACCGTAATGTAGAGTTTAAGGTAAGGCACCCAAGAGAAAGGCAAATAGTGTTCCCATTGCTGTCTCTGGCAGTGGCCTCACAGGAAATAAAATGAACTCAATGAAGCTATCTACATCCCAGTCCGCCTCACAAGCGGTTCTTCGTATTTATAGGATGCAGCTCATCCTTCATGCGACTTGCCGGACACCCTCACGGCGCTTCGCGCTTGGTGCAAGCAATGTCTGCCTGGTCGATGAAAACTCGACATGCTCCGTCCCGGCATTGTAGGGATGCGATGGTCTATGGTAATATCACTACGGCCATGCATGAGATCGAGTACCCCCCCCTCCCCCCCCCCCAGGAACAGCGATGGGGAAGGAAGACAATATAAGCGAAGGGCAAGCAGGGTTAAGGGCAAACCTTAGCTGCGTAGACCATGTGTACACTCTAGGTAAGATAATCCAAGGTAGGAAAGACGGGGGGCCAACAGCGTACTTTTTCTTTCTAGATGTACAGAAGACACACGGAACAGCATGGAGAAATGGATCGTGGAAAAAATTGTGGGAAAATAGGGATCAGGAAAAAGATGTGGAGAATGATGAAAAATGCTACGGAATACGTGAGAAGTGCCGTGATGCTGGACGGGGAAACATCGAAGTGCGTTGATATTATACAACGAGTTGCACAGGGATGTATGTTATCACCTAATCTATTGCAAGTCCGATATTAACGGCCTGATAGTAGCAGTCGGAGAAACAAAGACGGGAGTCACGGTAGGGAAAGAAACGGTGTCGGGATTGAGGGATTGATGTTGGCGGATGACCTCTTAGGGACATCAAAAACACCCGAAGGATTGCAGAAATGAATAGAAAAGGCGCTAGAATGCACTAGGAAATGGAGGGCGAGGGTGACGACGAACGTCAAGAAGTGCACAGAGGTCGTAGTTAACGAAGATTAGTTGAACCCTGAACCCGGTAAATTTCAGTTGGAAGCTGGGAAAAGATTAACTACCGGTCGTAGACCAGTATACGTACCTTGGCGTAGAGATATCAAAAGACGGCTATTGGGAAGTACATACATCGCAAAATATCTAGGAAAAGTAAAGCACACGTAGGCAAGATGGATGCGATCCCAACAGACTCGCACCTTGACACTAGGATTAAGAGATGTATCCGGATGAATGTGATAAATAGTGCCAAAGCGAGAATATGCAGGAGAAGTATGGGAAGGGAACGCGAAGTTCGTAAAACAGCAGTTGGAAACAATACAGATGACAGAAATTAAGAAAATAGTACGATGACTAGTAATACCTGGTACAGCAGTAGTATTAAGAAAAGAACTGGGAATGTACCCACTCAAGACAACTAGAGACATGAGAAATTTGAAACTGCAACACGAAGTAAGGAACATGCCAAACAAGAGGTTGCCAGCCATGGTTGATAGAGCTATATGGGATAAGGTAACAAAAAGGCGAGTTGGAATAAGGTGGGATAGCGTACTTGAGAAGACGAAGGGTATAGGAGGACACCGAGAAGAGATGATGTCCGCAAAGAAGTTTGGGGGGTACACGGAAGAAGTAGAAGAAAGGATAGAGAAGAGGGAAAGGCTAGCGCTAAGAAACAAGGTGAAATCGGAGAACCACTTAGAGGTATATACGAGGGATCACACGAAGGGATAGGAATGAAAACGTATTTGCGCGGCCCAATGAACCTCGCGAAAACGCTGAAACTGCGATTTCGTGTAAGTGGCCTGGACCTGCCAGAAAGATGAAAGAGGTACACCAGTAGCCGGGAGGAGGAGGAGGAGGAGGAAGTAGATGCGCATATGTATGTGCCCGTGTGGCAAAGAAATATGGTAGAGAGTAGGACTCACATATCATAGTACTAATAGGAGAATGTGAAATGTACAAGGAGGAACGGGATGGGTTAGAAGAGGAGATGAGGGAAATAGACGAATGTGACATGGACGAGTTTGGTACACTATATAGAAGCGAGAAAGCAATCGCTATCCTAGGAGTTAGATGGTGGCCACAGGCGGCGAAACAGAGAGGGGACAAGATTAGCAGAAAGGAACGGCGCTCCGTCTCCAAAGGGATGAGTGGTCGATGGTCGAATGACTTAGGCAAACAACAAAAGAGTACGCCCCCCCCTCCTCCCCTATTTTCAATAGGTTGGGTTGGCGTCGGTCGGCAACGACACTGTGAAACATGCCGCTCACTACGTGAGCTAGACAACCAGGGTACCGTTTTTTTTTTTTCGGCGGTCGGTCAAAGCTGGTTGTCGAGCTAGACCATTTGTGGGGGGTAAAAAACCTATATTCCGCACAAGTGGGAATTATCGTATCACGTAGTGTTCATTGTAAGGCACCCATGAGGCAGTTACATAGTGCTCCCATTGCTGTCTCTGGAAGTGGCTACACCGAAAATTAAATTAACTCATTGAAGCTGTCATCCATATGCAAGCCCGCCTCACAAGCGGTTCTTAGTAGGATGCAGCTTACCCTTCATGCGACTCGCCGGACACCTCACGGCGTTTCGCGCTTGGCCCAAGCAATGCCTGCCTGGTTGATGAAAACCCGACATGCTCCGTCCCGGCATTGTAGGGGTGCAAGGGTCTATGGTCATACGACCATGCATGAGATCGAGTACATCTTTCCTATCGAGTACACCCCCCCCCTCAGGGGTGGATGGGGGGAAAGGGGGGCCCGAGACATTCATGGAACACTTGATGTGGACATTATGCGACCTTCCATGATAAGCGCATGATCATCCCCGTTCCCCGTTCCACGTTCCCTACTACCTTAGTACGAGTAAAATAGTGCGATGTACTGCAGCAGTACTACTGGACAGCAGTACCACTGCGGCTGTGATAAAGCAACTGCACCTCGAAAAGGTAGCTACCTGGTACGTAATTAACCCGCGAAATTAAGGATACCCTCCGGGTTTGATTGAGTTGAGTATATTGCTGTCGTGTTGTGCTGAATGAACTGTGCAAATACCGCTGTTTGTCCTTGATGTTGAGGTGCTGTACTCGTGTCCCAACGAGGCAAGGCGGAGGGGGCGGAAGAGGCTGTAAAGGCGACCCGCCCAGGGAGGCTGTCGGTAGAAAGCGGTCGCGACCGCGAGACCGAGATATCGATATCGGAGAGGTATCGAAGCTCACGACGACGACGACGACGACGACGACAACGACGACGGCAAAAAAAAAAAAAACGCAGCACGGAACTGGACGTACAGAAGATATCTCGAGACCAGAAAAAAAGTAGAACCCCGCTGTCTCCAAGAAACAACCTCGATGTTTTTCCATCTCCGCGAGATCCACGCTGTTCAGGGTCGCTGCGTTCGGCGACGGCGGCGGCGGCGCGCGACCCCCAGAGCGCGGTCGCAGGAATATAGGTGGGGGTGGAGTCCGAGGAACGCGATTCTCGAGAAGAGCGGCCGAGAAAGTGAGGGCGAGGCCCGACCTTGGAGGCGAGCAGGTCCCGGTCTCAGGCGAGACGATTGGCGGAAATTCTGATACTTCTGCTTCACTGTCTGCCCTTGAGCACCACAAGGTATAGGATATGTATCCAAAGCATCCATGTTTTGGAGGTTAACTCTTTTAGCACCGCAGTCCCGTTTTGGGGACGAACCACTTAATCTTCGAGTAGTTTGTCCACAAAACGCGACCGCAATTTTTCGCTTGAAAGGGTTGCAATAGGATCAATTTTGAACTGGCAGAAATCGCAGCCACGTTTGGCGAATAGACAACTTGGGGACAGACCACTAATTTATATTTTCAAGTATAATGGGTAACCCGCAAGACTGCGGCCATGCTTTGGAGACAGATAATTAGATATTAGATACTGTAGCATCAATTTTGAAACGTAATAAAGACGAACACACGAATATACGAACGAGCACACACGACGAGTTGGTGCTACTCAGTCGTTGCTTTCTTCATACTAATATGTACCAAATCGACATTTTTTCCGAAATACTTTTTTTGCCTTCCTCCTCCGGCTGAGGATCAGTTCTCGCGGTGTCAGCTGCCGGGAAAGGGATGGGGCTCCCGTGCACATCGCGGTGCAAGTGTGGATCTCGGGCGGGCTTCGCGGCCCATACTTTGGGCGTTCAAAGCACGGGAGGATGGTGCGGTCGGTACGAAGCCGGCGCTGGAAGCCAACGCCTCGCAAGAGGGCTTGGTGGTGAGCCGTTCGGAGCTTGGCAAAGTGTCCCGTTCTGAGGGTCCACGTCACACCCCCGCGTACAGCAGGGTCTCAATCACCCCGGCCTTGAGCTAGCGAACTTTCAGACTAAAGAGGAGCAGTCTCGCCCTGTCATGCAACTCCGGGTCGACCCATATGAGGCATACCCCCACATGAGACGGACCCGTCGGTCGATTTCGAGCTAGAGGTCAGCGTTTTCGTGGACAATGCCGCCTAGGTATAAGAACTGGGCCGTCTGTTTATACCTCTGGCCTGCTGCTTCGACGAAGAGAGGTGGGGCGAGGGTTGTCCGGTCCGGCGCTCGTATGTAGCAGCGTTGTCTCTGTTTTCTTTTCCGATACCGTGAGGCCTGCTGCTTCGAAGACAGTCACGGGGACTGCCATCGTTTTAGCGAGTCCTTCAGCCGACTGCGAGACAACTCCTGCGTCATTGGCGTACAACATGACCCATACGGCCCTTCGCACAGGTGCCAACTGCTCCTGCTCCTCTGTTCCGACTACTGCAACATCCTTGAGTTGAACCAACGATCCCTTACGATGGCTTCGTCTGTGCTGAAGCGTACCAGTACGACGTGAAACGCAGCAGGAGCAGCGAAGAACACGTTGACCAGCGGTAACGGTGATAGCACGCAGCCTTGCCGCAGCCCTGTGCGTGACATAAAACCATTCCAAGTGCTGGCCGTCATCCGTACGCAAGCGAGCCCGCATGCCTTCATGGACATCGCGGATAATTATAACCATCTTGGTTGATTCGTGTGAGTACGATGACATGGCATGGGATTGTCTAATCCGCCCACTGCGTAAAACAATGTACCTGGTACTATTAGTACTTCTCTGTAGTGTCTCTAGCTGTGTCGCAGTTTTGTGAACACGTGAACACAGAGTTTTTTCTCTAGGATCGAAGAATCCAAGGTTCCGTCCCGTAGGGTACCTACAGAACCGTACCCGGGGTATTTTCCCGGGTACTACCCTATACACAGAACTTCTGTAAGTTCTGTACATACGACATTCATACCCGTACACGGAACTTCTGTAAGATATGTGCCCTCCAGTCACAATACCCGGGGTACGGGTACAACATTTTCATACCTGTTGTGAAATACTTCTATAATACCCGTACCCGGAACTTCTGGTACGTGTGGCATTCATACCCGCACCTGGAACTTCTTTAAGTTGGGTAAGTAACGCTCTTGTACAACAACGGGGGCACGGGTATACCTTTTGTCACAATAACCGGGAGCCCGGTACGCTTTCGGGTTTAACCCTGGGAGTGCCCAATCCATATATATGTCGATGATGCGGACGGCTCCGTTGTTTATTGACTCAATGTGGTGTATTGTATACCTGGTATGTTTTTGTTGTGTACCAGGGTATGTATCTATACCGCGTGTGACACTACTACTATTGTATGTATCATACGGTCGTACGAAATAAAACCTGTCACGTACGTAATAAATAGGGCAAATGCCAAAATCAGTTATACCTGATCTGTTTGAGCCAAAATCAGGTACCTATTAAAACCAAGTGAAAAACGCGCGCCAAAAGCGGTGTGTGTTGTCCATGAAAGTCGGGTAAAAAATGAAGCGTGCCACATGGCCTCCAAAATCTAAATCGTTTAGTTTTTCTTTAGAGTGTAGATACCACGGGCTTCACTTGGACCTGCAGAGATTCACTATCGATAGGCTTCGTGTCGTATGGTTGCCACGGTGGGGGCGCCGACAAGAGTATTTACTCTGGCGCCCCCCCCCGTTGACAGCTTCAAATCTTCTAGACCGTCCTCGCGGAACCGCCTGCTCGGCACGAAATTATCTTGCCGTACCAAACCTGAGACCACCTCGACGCGGGGTGGTGCAGAGTGCAGACAACGACCATGGTGCTGTAAAAACCGCTGTGACCATACATAGAAAACAATACACAGCAGGACACATCACAACAACTATTTAATAACTCGAGCACGTCACACACCCCAAAGAAGAAATAAAGTGAAACCAGCGTATGCATGCATGAATATGTAAATACGTACTTTCACGTACAACATACGAGTACAGAGTTTATACCTTTATAGAGAACAATTTCAACCGAGGGAGGGAGACGCATACGGAAAGAAACAACAGAGTGTACGTATGGTCTCTCTGATTGGTTCAAAGTTGGCCAAAATCAGTTGAAAGCTAGACAGAGTAGAAAAAAACAGGTATACCTTGGCCTTTTCGAGCCAAAACCAGGTACGATGTCAGCTTGGCCAATAGCAGGGCTCCTGGGGTGTGTTTTGTACTTGTTTTTAGCATGTACCGGTAACTGATTTTGGCAGAAAAGTGGGCAGGTATACCTGATTTTGGCAAAAACCCTAATAAATACTATTAATAATATTTATTTTTCCCTTCAGACGAAATTGTCGTTCAGGGCAATCATCATTCAGAATGAAAAAGCTGAGACCATGTGAAGAACACACACATCTCCGGAGGCCTGGGGTCTGGGGTAGTGCCGGCATATAGAGCTCTGACTTGACGGAGCTTCGCGAGCTCGCGAGCACACCCGAAAATATTCAGCACCAAAATAATTGCGTGGTACACCAGTTGGCTGAGCCTCCGCCGGCTTGTGCCGACTAGGCCGAAATGGCCGATTTTGGGGTTCTAAGAAAGCCCGGGTTTTGAAAAAGCCACTTTCGTTCTTTGAGCCGATTTTGGAGGGAGAGGGTCGATTTTTAGGATCGGGGGGCAAATTCTTCTAAATTGCGACGTTCACCCGTTCGTCCCCTGGACAAAAAGGCCTAATATTTGTTGGGGTCCATCTTAATGGGGAACGCTATTTGGAAATAAAATTTTAATTTCAATGAATTTTATTTTGATTTAAAAAAAAAAACGTGTTTGGGTCCTATCGGAGAACGGCGTATTAATTGTCAATCAAAAAATAATTCGGGATAACCTGGAAGAACGCGCCGCGTCACACAACGCACAGCCGACAAACAGCGACGCGTGAAGACGAGACCGAAGGTTTGCGGTGCCGCGTGCGCGCCGCCGCCAGCCTCTTTTTCTTTTAGGTCGTGCAGGATATGAAGCAACCACTCTCAGGATGTCTTGGGTGGGCGGAGGAAGCCCTCAAGCGCCACGTGCGGAACAGCAGCGGTGATGCAGCTATCGAGGTCTCGCGTGTTTGCTGCGTTTTTTTGCTCGTTTGCTCGGTTTCTGTGATTGTTGGCAGATCGAGCAGGCCGAAAAATTGGGATTGCGGCCGCCATGATTACTTTTGAACCGCCGGGGTACGATGTGCTATGGTGTGTGGGCGTGGGCGCGGCTATTGATCCGGTCACCTCTCGTTGAGGTTCGCGTTTTATCGCCTCGATCGTGGTCACCGAAGCGGCCAAGAATCGCCCCAGACTCCGCCGAGGGTGTTGACCCACCATGAACATGCTATATCAAGACCGATGAACTCCCAAATTCCAAATTGAAATTGAAAACATCACACGAAAAAAGTCCCGAAAGAATTTTCACTCAATTTCAATTTTTCTAATTTGCCTGCTTGGTCGTTCACTCTTCGGCCAATCAGATGCCAAATAAATTAGAAAAAAAAAACAAAGAAATCAAATTGAAAAAAAAAAAGTCCCTGTTAAGATGGGCCCTTATTTCTAACGAAAATTATTTAAAAAAAAACGGGAGCTGCGTTACGGATTACTGACGCCTGCTGGCCGATGTGGGCAGCACGCTCTGCTAATAATGCACGCCGATCGAGCCTGCTTCCGACACACCAACAGCCTTCGTAGATACGTGTGAATGAGCCGTTTTGCTACAATAGGTTTCGGGCCGATTTTGATATTTTCAAGCGAAAAGGGCGGGAAAATATTTTTCGAACTATTTTAGCGGAGCCTAAAAATACTAAAAAGTGTGTGCTTGGGTGTCTGCCGTTAGTTTTTTCTAGAATCGATTTTAGTTGTTAGTTTTAAACGTTTTTGAGCCGGAATGAGCCGAAAACGTTTTTTTTGAGATTTTGGCGAAAATCGAGAAAGCCGGGTTCTTTTTTCAAGCCAAAAAACGCCAAAAAAACAAAATGGTGGCCGGCGGGGGGGCTGGTCAGCCTGAAAAGAACGACCGGAAATAAAAACCCACAGCAATTATTGGAGTTTATCTCAGGCCACTTCTTATGCAGTCGGATTTGCAGTCAGTTGGAAATGGTGCTATCAGCATGTTCGGACGAGCTTTTGCCCCGAAAATGTGCGAAACTGCTGTTTCTCGCCTCAGAAACGACTTGGACTTTTCTCCAAGACCTATCTAGACCTGTTTCCCGCTTCTCCAGGTGCCTAGTTACAGGAAGTCACCTTCGGCACTTTTCCGATCCAACTGGGTCAAATACGATTACGATCAGGCACCTGGAGAAGCGGGAAACAGCTCTAGATAGGTCTTGGAGAAAATCCAAGTCATCCTGAGGCGAGGAACAGCAGTTTCGCACATTTTCAAAAGCTCGTGCGAACGTGCTGATAGCACCATTTCCAACTGACTGCAAATCCGACCACATAAGAAGTGGCCTCAACGGCTGTTGTTATGTTGTTACGCTTTTTCCATGTTAATTTTTTCTTCATAAAATGATGAAATACGTCAGCTGTGAGTTCGACTGATTATATTCCAGGTACTGCAGTACCTGGTAGTTGATACTCAACTTTGCAAGCTGCGTTTTTGGGATTTTAGTTACTCTGTAGTTGCACCGCGTGCCGCACTCATCTCATATTTTTATAAAATGATGAAATACGTCAGCTGTGAGTTCGACTGACTACATAGTTGATACTCAACTTTGCAAGCTGCGTAATGTGTCTCGTCTATACCTGCCGGTCGCCCCGGTGGTTCAAGTGGTTAACCTCGAATTCTACTTGTTTGAGTCCTGGGTTCGAGCCCCAGGAGGGTCGGACTTTGACTTTATTTGCAAAAATAAAAAAAAAGGGATTCAATTGTTGAGAGCGCCTTGCAGCGTGGGTAGGCACAATTCGATGCGAGTCGACGAGGGAAGAAAAGGCTGAAATCTTCTCGCGATAAAAATGAAGGCACGTACCGTAGCGGGAAGGGGGGAGAAGAGCCTGCTATGTGACCCCGGATCTGAGTTACGAGTTGGAAGGAGAGAGAGAAGATGTGCGAAGATAATGAATGGGAAGAAAAAAAAAAAAAAAAAAAAAAAAAAAAAAAATATCCCGTTTTTACTGAATTTCCAAATTTTATGATAAGCCGTTCGCGCGTATTCTACATGTATTCCCTTGTCAAGGATATAGGCCAGTGACTCCCCTGGATGCTGCCCGGGTCAACAGGACAACACACATGATCATTCTGCGCACTGATACTATTACGGGGGACCATAGTTAATAGGACCAAATAATGTTAGTAAAAATGGTTAAATATATAGATTTTTTATGTATACCATTGGTCCTATTAACTATGGTCCCCCGTAATATATAACCCAGACAATAATAAGGGAGGTGAGTAAAAGTAATACCTGGTACTGGTATGACTTTACAATTTTGGGATTTTAGTTACTCTGTAGTTGCACCGCGTGCCGCACTCACCTGATAGGCTGCCGACGCCGTCCCGAACACGAAGCCGGGCGGAAGACCGTTGACGATCGGATACAAATCGTCCAGCCCTGTGTCGACATCCGCTGTCAGAGGCAAGCTGGTGCCAAGAAGGGGCGAGCAGCCCAACAGTTGCAGCAGCATCAACAATACTACAGCAGTAGCATTGACGGTCGGTGAGAAACCATCCCAAGACATATGATGGGGATATCGTATTGATGAGTCCCTGTTTAGCTGCAAAGTTCAAACACTTTGAGTTCAACTCTCTGTAGATGGAGAGACACTCGCTTGCATCCAACGCAACCAGTAAACTCCTTAAATTGCGAACACGTATTTCCGCTGCAAACCAAGCAAGAGAAAGCTACCCACCGCGGAGCATCTCCCAGGCTTGGATCGGTACCCCTGGTAAGAGAGAACATTTTGGGCATTTCAAAGGTCGGGGTTTCCAAACAATATCATGGCTTGTTTGATTTCCTCTCAAACAACAACTTACCGACTACCGACACACATACACACACATACTTGAGGGAAAACTGACGCAACAACGACAAGAAGCGCTTGCCACGAGCGGCTCGGAGACACGAGGAGGAACGCTCGAAGGCATCGAGCGCGTGTGCGTGCGCCATGATACCCCTTCTGGCTGCGATCGTCTTGGCAGGTGCAGCAGGAGCGGGCCCCATCCTCGTCAGCGACGCCTGCGGAGAGGACACGACGACGGATAGCGAGACAGCGAGATGCGCCGTCGAAGAAGCAGAGCGAACGATGAGGGTCAAGAAGAAGCCTAAGGAGCTGAAGGTAAGCACAACAGTGCTGCCTCTCTGTCTGCGTCCCTCTCTACATCTTTCTTTGTCTCCTTCTGTCACTTCGGCACACTTTGTCAGACGTGCACAGGGCGGTCACCTCCAGACGACGAGCTCACAGCTCACAGCACAAGCTGTCAGGACCAGGGCTCGTGGGGAAGAGGCCGAGGAAATTACTCAATTTGAGGATGAAAAATGAAATACCACCTGTTTTTTTTTCACTTTGTTTTTGGTCTGCCCGAATTCGGAAAATAAATACCGATACGTATTTTGTTCTATTTTCAGTACACAAAAGTACGAAACCATCTACATCCCAGGTCTGAGGTATACTGCCGTACTCGTACGAGCTTCGAAAATGTTTTATCAACATTAAATAGTCGACTGTCGGGAAAAAAAAATTGTATTCCGTCTCCCCGAAGTCGGAAAATATATAATTGCCTCTATTTCCAGTACGATTTTATTTTAATCACACTTTTCTTTTTTTACCAATTTTGCTCTGTGTTTTCGTCAAATACGTATGTATAGGTCTTACTACTGCTGTTGTAGTCGTACAGCAGTATATATAGATGGGGGGGACGTGCCGTTCACCGTCACCGCCGCCGGCCAAGTGTACAAACGACCGAGTTTGTGTATCTGGGCGGGGCTATCAGCGCAGATTGGACGGGCAGAAGTGTCGAGGTAACGCGTCGACTCCAGAGGGCATGGGCATGCTTCGGACGGTATAAGATGGAAATTTATGACCGCCCGGGTGTGCGCCTACGCCTGAAGGTGCGAATGCTGAGAGCCGAGGTGATCCGAAACGTTGCTCTACGGTTGCGTTACTTGGAGCCCGAGCAAGACTGATTACGGTAGGCTACGGGAGGTCCACCACAAGATGCTCCTCCGATGCATCGGGTGGCGAAAACGAAAGCGCGAAGACCACATTCTATCCTATGCTAGCGCGCTTCTCAGGACAAAATCTGAAAGCGTTGAGACGACGGTACGCAGACGTAGGCTCTTGTTTGCGGGGTTTGTGACACGCATGGGAGAGGAGCGTCTGCCGAAGAGGGTGATGTTTGGGGAGATGGTTGGGGGTAAGGGTTACTCCGGAGGACAGGAGTGGGACTGGATGAGGTACCTTGAGGAGGACCTCAAGGAGTTCGGCATCAAGCTCGAAGGGTGGCGCGAGGCAGCACAGAAAGCCGGCAGATGGTTCCGACGGGTCGAGGAAGGGGCGGAGGCCTTCATGCGGAAATGGCATACAGATGAGAAGGAGGCATCGGCAGAACGGCATAGAATAGCTGCAACAACGACCACAGCCGTTGACGCCAACGCGAGTGTGCAGAATGGCAGGGAAGAGGGGGGGGGCGAAACGGGGACGAGGGGGAATGGCGGGGGGGGGGGGGGGGGAGGCGGTCTGCCCCACAGACTGAAGCCTGGTTATGGCCATCATCGTCATGATGCACTCCCTTCTTTGGGACCCAAGTAACTAGCATGGTGCCATCTGGGCAACTTTGCGTGTCTGTATGCTCCAGTGCCTGCCTTTCGTATTTTCTTTCCCCCCCGCCCGTGATTATCGCTTTTTTGTCCCTTCTTTTTTTTCATTTTTTTCATTTTTTTTTTCATTTTTCTTTCATTCCCGTTTGTACCTCTTTGTGTCTTTGTTAGTATGGTCAGTTTTCCCTTTTTTTTTGCGTTTTGCTATCTGCTTCTGTTTTTTTTTTTTTTTTTTTTTTTCGCTTAGCTTCATCTTTTTTAGGTTTTTGTCTGCTATTAGACCTATGCCAATGGAAACGCGAAGTTCAAAAGTTTTTTTTCAAATACATCGCTTTCAAAAAACAGACGAAAATTTTCTCGTACCGCCGCTGCGGGGAAAAAAAGAGAAAAATGTTTTTTTTTCCCCCAACGGCTGCAGGCGGCGCAATTTGTGTTTTCCTGGTCGCAAATTGTCAACACGGTAATAAAAACCAGCTCGTGCGACGATCGACGCTCGATCTCGACATAGACTCAGCCCACGGCCAACCCACTCGGTATCTGGCAAGCCCAACGAATAAAGATGACGGCCTCGAAGATATCAGGTGGATTCATGGTCTAGGGGGCGAAAGCTTGCCGGCGGCGTCCTTCGGTATCCTCCCAAACCTGAAAAAATATTATTTTTTGCCATTCGAGACGGATGGAGAAGTTTTGTCTTCTGTTTTGTGCAAACCAGCGGCCAAATGTGTTTTTATTGCACGCCTGGTCAGCTCCCGCCATATGACGCCGGCGGCCATGGTGTGAAGACGGTGACCCTAGGGTGGGTCGGGGCCCCTAACGAGCGCACTCCGTTCAGAATTCGTGACGCAATCGTTGGTTTTGTTGATCGATGTCTGTCGAGGACTCGGAATCTCGCCGCTTCGAACCAAAGATCGGCCTGAGTTTTTCTCAAGCCGATGTTGGCCCAACATCGGCCCCAGATTTGCTTTTTTCGGGCTTTTCCAAAAGTTAGGAACTTTTTTTTTTTTTTAGGTGGCCCATAGGAAGCGTGTTCTGAATTTTTTTGGGGGGTATCTTTGAAATTCAAACTTTTTATTGCAACTTCGCTGTACCATTGGCATAGGTCATAATAGTCTCCTTTTTGCGTCCCTGGTGTCCGCAGTGGTGGAGTGCGTATGCTTGTTTTTTGTTTTTGCCTCTGTTTTTACTTGAGGTATTTCTTCCACTCCAGAGTTATTGGAGCCTGTCCTGCGACCACGGACTGCTTTGAATTGTGAGTTAATGTGAGAACAACAACAACCAACAACAATATATGTGCCAGTTCTGTGCTTTTTTTACGTGATCGACGCGCCCCCGGTCCCCTCTATTAGGTCAAGACTTTTATTAATAGGACTGCACTCCCTTTTTGGGGAACAAAGCACTCTACCAGGTACCTCTACTTCTACTTCTACTCCAACTAGATTTTACCCAGAACGGGACTGCGGTCCTATTAATAAAAGGGTTGAGTATCTCCCACGCTGTCCCCGAACATGAAGAATGTTTAGCACTATTAATAATGTTCAATACAAACGTCCGTTCTATTCAGGTACGTACAGAGTGGTGGTGCTGCTGCTGCGATATACCAGGTACCCTGGGGCACCTGGTACACAACAAGCAAGGCTGTACGTGTACGTATAAAGCCCACGTACGAGTACTCTTGATAAGAACAGAAGGCTCCCTCTCTGGCCGACGCTACGGTGCGTAATAAAGTTTGTGTTAATGAAATGTGCTGCGCGGCGAGCGCTACACTACACGCCACCACTCTGGCCCAAATTATAGGGATCCGCTTTAGGAACGCAGTCCCGTGTTGGGGGCAAACTACGTGAAATTTGTGTGGTTTGCCCCCAAACGGGACTGCGGTTCTGAAGGGGTTAATACTCCGTCAAAACGGTACTCGTACTGATACTTTGGAAGTGGCATTATAATAGTACCAGGTTTATGCTCAAGGTCAGACAAGGATACTGCTGTCACGGCGGTAAGATTATGCTCGGGGCTGAGGACTGGCACAAGTGTGTACTGGCACTATCAGTAGTAATTTACTACTGTCAGTACGTAGTAATCTACGTACTGATCGGCCTGGCCAGTATAGTCGCCAGCAGTTTTTTTTTAATCTCACGTACGCCCAAGAAACACGCGATGTTACAGTACGGAAACCTACGAATATACCTGGTATTAATAAGTGCGTCTCGGGAGGAGGGTAGAGAGGAGAGAACATCATACTGCTGCAATCCAGCCTCCTGGTTCCTGGTCGATTTTGATGACAGTCAGTATAGAGTCCACACGGTAGGTTATTGCGGCCGTAACGAACTCTCCGGTAAAGTTCGGCAGGGTATTGCGACCGTACCGAACGTCCCGGTAATAATCGGTAGGGCATTCGCCGAGCAAACACCCCCGGTATACTTGGGTACGTACCCTACCGAACATACTTACCCATGAACTAAACCAGGTAAGTATTACAGCTATCTGCACGGTATTTATTTCCATTGATATCAAATCATTCGGCAGCCTGGCAACGTGGTGGCTGAGAGCACCCGCAGAATGAACAGCAGAACAGCAGAGTATGGAAGTAGCAAATTGTATTTCATGAAAGAACGAGCACAACTTGATACCCCAGGAAACGGCCAATCAAGGTCAAGCGTCAAGAGATTGTCCCCCAATCCCCGTGGTTAAAAACGTCTACCCTTTTTGTGTGGAAACCCGTAATGGTTTATTGTTTATATATTATGATGTTTGTCGCGCGTTCTGAAGCCATCCCCCTGGAAAAATATCATTGTACGTGTGGAAACCCTTACTTGCTCATTTGTTTGTGGTTATGCTCGTCTGTGTTTTTTTTAAGGTGGAGGCAGAGGGAAAGCTTTACTCAGTACCGGACAAGGTGGAAATGTTCTGCCCACCCTCTTCCTCGCCGATCGACCTCTGGTGGAAGGTAAGGTTCAGACAGATCAGATGAGATGAGATCAGATCACATCAGATCTCCATTTGGTGACCTACTGTAGACCCTTCAGGGCGGTGGTATCCCCGACCTGTACGATGTGCAAGGTCAGATCAGATCCCCAGTTGATGATCTAAATATTTCAGCGCGGTTGTGTCTCCAATGTGTGTGATGTGCACGGTCTAGATCACATTGCTGGGTGGAAGCAGTACACCACTCTATCCCTATAAACATGGGGGCCTTTTGTGCACTAAATTATCACCAAAACGGTCCTCATTTTCAGGGACAAGGGCGGTATACGATTCTGCGCGGCGTATCCGTTGGAGCGTGTTTGGCCGGGTTGGATTTCAATACGATCAGTCAACACCCTCGCTCGGCATATTTTTGTAACGACGAACACACGATCTGAGTGATCCACGTGTGGGTCGTGACCTTGCACGATGCGTGTACGTGGTGGAGGCGGTGGTGTGTTGGTGGTGTTGGTATTGGTGTTGTTGGTGGTGGCGGTGGTGGTGGCGGTGGTGGTGGTGGTGGTGGCGGCGGCTGTGGTGGTGGTGGTGGTGGTGGTGGTGGTGGTGGTGCTTGTGTTGGTGATGTTGGTGTTGGTGTTGATGCTAGAACTGGTGTTCGTGGTGTGGTTGCGTCGTTGTTGTTGTCGTGGTCGTCGTTGTTGCTGGCGGGAGTGGGGGTGGGGGTGCTGATGTAACTGCTCGCATGCCAGAGCCCTTTGTCGTTTCTCGAGTCCTACTTACCGCTTTCCCGCCCGCGGGGTTCTTTCCGCCCTCCCCCTCCCCCATCTCTTCCGGAAAAACCCGTACCGTTTTTCGGACGCCGTCTTCAGAAAATTTGTCGGAAGGTGATGAGCTGGAGCGGGCGCGATGCAGCGAAGTCGAAGATGTCCAGTTCGGAAACGCTAGAATCCGCATCCGAATCTGATGCCAACGAGCCTGGCTCTTGCCCTGGCCCAAGGTATGCGTTTGATTTGAATTTGAAAAGGAACGTAAACATATATTCTCGTAGAATCCCTCAGAGCTATTATATCGAGGATTTTGTCCGAAGGTACATCTGTGCAAGCTGTGTCTAATGCTTCCCCGTCGAAGCCCACCACGAACGAGTTGTCAATTATGACTTTTGTGCAGGATTATGTATCTTGCTATTCTGTTGCAGGTAGGAGGTCGACCGAATATTTTTAAGTGGTTTCACGCACTCGTACGATATTATGGTGACATGCTGACGGTCCGTGTATACGGTATGCATGTTTCTCATGTTGATACGTTTCGTATTCCGTCCGCACGAACTCCCTCCCGTGCATCCAAATTATGGCCAATCCGCTATTGACGCGGAAATAAGCCCCCCTTCTAATCCCTAGTATATACTTATCGTAGAAAACGACAACGCTATACCGTATGCGCTGCCATGCTTTTCCGGGGGTGTTACCTTCTGACGTGCCGCGTATGGCGATCGGAGTGGTGGAGGTCGGTGCTCGGGTCCAGGGCTAAGAGTTAGACTGGGACCTGCCAATCCGAAGAGACAACCACCCTCCCTACCGCTGTAGTCTTGGTTTTTAGTGTGACCACTCTGTGATCAGTATACCACTCTCCGCGGAAACGTGGAAGGCCTTTCAATCTTGATGTTTTTTGTGCCTATTGTAGTTACGCTCCATCATGTTGTGTTCCGGTACGCACCATACTGAATTAAGGTCGGAGCTGTAGTGTACGATTCTCTGGCGAGCGAAAGTGGGCTTCTAGTTTTTGTAAACTCCTTAAAAAAAAGAGGGACCCCCCTGCTGCTATATAGAACTACATACTTAGATCACAACCCCTGAGCGTGCTCGGTTGGTGCATCCCTGGCCTCTCAGAGCTCCCACTTCCAAACCGCCTCCTTTCATTACTTGCCGACCTTTCCAGCAGTTCTTTGTTTTCTCGGCCATTTCTTCCTTTTTTCTTCTTTCGTTTCGTGTGCGTGCGTGTTCTCCGAGTACGGCACCGCGGGAGAGCCCGGCACCGTCGCGGGTGTCAGTGGGTGCTGACGGGTAGAGGGGGGGTTGCAAGGAGCGCGGTCGCCGCTTTCGTTCCTAGGCGTCGCGTGTGCCTCGAGACACGAGGGATGCATGAACGGGCTTTGTCTGGCTTCGATTTATGATTGTTGATAGAGTATGTACGAGTTATGAAGGTCGTTCGGGAGGGCAAGATAATGTTCAAGCGGTGTTTATTTTTGCGACCACGCCGAAGTTTAAAGAGGGAGGTGTGCAGTTTGAACACCAACGTTATCGAGCTGGCGAACGGCGGCCACGGTGAGCACCGGACTTCACGCGAGGCGGGCGACGGGTTATGATTGTGGCAGAGAGTGATAAAAGCCTTACCCGGACCGAATCGGTGGCGAGGTGGTCGCGAGAGGGGCGGGCGGCGTACGAGGCTGAGAGAGAAGCTCTTCAGTGCGATTTTTTTCTTTTCTTCTTCTCGGTCCTCTTTTCGACCGGGTGTAAGGTGTTCCAATCAGGCAGAACATTATTGCACGGGAGGGGATGGGGATTTTTTTTCTTTCCGACTTTTCGGTTTCATTTTCAGCGTATTTGCTGCTGTGCCGTGCTGTGCTTTCGCTTTCTTCGTACATACGAGTACAGACATAGAGCATATCAAAAGAAGAAAATAAGTACAGACAGGAGTACCCTACCTGGGGTATGTACGTACGTACGACATCCGCGACGCGAAGGTTATGTGGCGTCCAAGCTGACGTCGGAGCTGTTTTTTCCTGAAGCATGGCGGCGGGACTCTTGGCATTATCAAGTCGGCATTATCAAGTCGCCGGTTTGCAATTACGATCCTTGAAAAAACTTAACTCAATCGTGGACCTCTGTTCGCTTCGCATAATTTGATGCACTTTTTTCCTTCCTGAGCAAGCGTAGCGGGCGGCGTAGGCCGCCCGCGGAGCGAAGCGCCTTGTATGTCCTATTTACTCAAGTTGCGGATTGATTTTGCCACGTTTTGGGTACGTACAAATACACCCCTTGGAAGTGGATTAGTTGGAAATATACATAAATTTGCAATGTTTTTGGTTTAGAAAAGAACCAAAAAAAATAAATCACTGGGGATCTGAATTGAGTGGCTTGTGCCACATTTTGGGGAGACTGTGTAACCACTTCTTCTTGGAGTCCGAATATTTTTGCATACGTTTTTGGTGAAAGAAAAACACTTGGAATGTGAGTTGGGGTGATTTTCGCCACGTTTTTTTTCTACTGTATAATAGGACAGACCGCTCCAAATTTTGTATGAGTCGTAAGAGTACGAAGATTTTCCGCAACGTCCTTGGTTGAAGACCCACTAGGACTTCGATTTGGACGGTTTTTTAGGACGTTTTTCGGTGCAACAATTCCGTGGCATTACGATGGAGTTACGTCTTTTTACGACTCCGCTCCTCTTGTCTCTGTGCGTGTCTGCTTTGTCCCGTGTTGCAGCGGCGCGTCTGCCGAGATCGCCGTGGAAAAGGATGTCAGGTCCGCCGGGGAACATTCTTGTCAGATATGCTTCGAGCACGACCATTCGACGGCCATGCTCCCGTGCGGCCACGGGGGTGTATGCTGGGACTGCGGGCTGCAGATTTACGCGTTGACGCAGGAGTGCCCTATGTGTCGGGTCAAGATTGAGGTGGTGAGTGCCCTATGTGTCAACGTCGGTATTAAAATACGAGCGCGTAGCTGTTTACCAACACGCATCAGCAGTTATTATACAGTAGTTACCAGGTATGCAATGAGGAACGAACGACTGGTGTGTCCTCTCTCCGTTTTCAGATTGCGACCCCCCCCCCCCTCCCCCCGGGAATTTAAGGTCATGGAACCACACAGCAGTCCCAAAGGAGAACATTGCACTCAATTATATACCTGGTGTATATTATACCAGGTATAACATATAACTACATACTTGGATCACAACCCCTGAGCGTGCTCGGTTGGTGCATCCCTGGCCTCTGAGAGCTCCCACTTCCAAGCCGCCTCCTTTCATTACTTGCCGGACCTTTCCAGCAGTTCTTTGTTTTCTCGGTCCTTTGTTCCTTTCTTCTTTCGTTTCGTGTGCGTGCGTGTTCTCCGAGCACGGCATCGCGGGAGGACCCGGCACCGTCGCGGGTGTCAGCGGGTGCTGGCGGGTAGAGGGGGGGTTGCAAGGAGCGCGGTCGCCGCTTTCGTGCCTAGGCGTCGCGTGTGCCTCGAGACACGAGGGATGCATGAACGGGCTTTGTCTGGCTTCGATTTATGATTGTTGATGGAGTATGCACGAGTTTATAAAGGTCGTTCGGGAGGGCAAGATACTATTCAAGCGGTGCTTATTTTTGCAACCACGCCGAAGTTGAAAGAGGGAGGTGTGACGTTATCGAGCTGGCGAACGACGGCCACGGTGAGCACCGGGCTTCACGCGGGGCGGGCGACGGGGCTGATTGTGGCAGAGAGTGATAAAAGCTTTACGCGGACCGAATCGGTAGCCAGGTGGTCGCGAGAGGGGCGGGCGGCGTACGAGGCTGAGAGAGAAGCTCTTTTGTGCGTTTTTTTCTTTTCTTCTTTTTGACCGGGTGTAAGGTGTTCCAATCAGGCAGAAAAATATTACACGAGAGGGGACGGGGATTTTTTTCCTTTCCGAGTTTTGGGTTTCATTTTCACTGTTTTTGCTGCGGTGCCGTGTGCTGTGCTTTCGCTTTCTTCGTACATACAAGTCCAGACATACAGCATATCGAAAGAAGAAAATAAGTACAGACAGTAGTACCCTACCTGGGGTGTATGTACGTACGTACGACATCCGCGACGCGAAGCGTATATTTGGCATCCAAGCTGACGTCGGAGCTGTTTTTTCCTGAAGCATGGCGGCGGGACTCTTGGCATTATCAAGTCGCCGGTTTGCAATTACGATCCTTGAAAACACTAAACTCAATCGTGGACCTCTGTGCGCTTCGCATAACTTGATGTACTTTTTTCCTTCCTGAGCGAGCGTAGCGGGCGGCGTAGGCCGCCCGCGGAGCGAAGCTCCTTGTAGATATATATTATATCCCTAGTTGAGGGAAACGACACCTGGAACTACACCAGTACACAGCAGCAGTTGTGGAACTCGGAGTGTGTGTATATGTATATTTTTTTTGATATGATGAATGTATTCGTTAAGGACACGCAATTCGGGGGCCGCGCGTAGCTTTTTACCACGCACGATATATATATCAGCTTATTGGCATACAGGCGTGGAGGTTTTCGGCCGGTGGCTGTTGCAATGAACAACCAACACGAACACTCGTAACACCTTGTACTATTATTAATAATAGTGTTGTCGTTCGTAAGACAATAGGTGTAATATATTCGGTAGTATATAATTAGGGTCATTCTTATCGGAGAGTTTTTGTCCAAATTTTCGACGTTTTTTTCGCGCAATTTTTCAATCTTCCATATTTTCCTGGTTTTTTTTTCCCAAATATTGGAACGTTAACGAACTCGATATTTTTTCTTCTGGAGAATTTCACGAATAGTGACAGAACGCCTCCGTATATCGATACGTACCTCCAAATATTTCCAAACTTTGGAATTTTTGGAAAAAATGCTTTCCGATAAGAATGAACCTTAGTGTCTACACTTCACGGGGGGGGGGGCAACCGGCCACAAAAATATCGAGCCCAAACGTGCAACCCGCGCACCAACCATGGGAAGGGTCTCGGCGACACGCGTGACGTCATCAAACGATCATACCTTGTACTACTAATACTACTGCTGCCGTTCGTAAAACAATCGGTGTACCTGGTATATATCAGGGAGTTTTACGGTTATCCGTCCGTGCACGGTGCGGTTTTTTCAAATCGAAAATCCTACGGTCCGGTTCGGTGCGGTTTTAAAAACTCGGAAATCTTACGGTGCGGTTCGGTGCGGTTTTCAGGTATCGTAAATCCTACGGTGCGGTTCGGTTTTGAGATATATCCTACGGTGCCGTTCGGTGCGGTTTTCAGATATTGTGCATCCTACGGTGCGGTTCGGTGTGGTTTTAGAGAATCGTAAATCTCACGGTGCGGTTCGGTTTAGTGATATATCACACGGTCCGGTTCGGTTCGGTTCCCCGTTGAACCGGTTTTTCTACGGTGCGGTTCCAATCCTCGTAGGAAAAACCGTACAGCACACGCTTTTCTCTACGGTGCACCGTATATATAAACCGTACTAAACCGCGGTTTCGTACGGTTCTCAGGCTTTTATCGGGGCACTATAACAAAATCGCTGTTTCTCTACGGTGCACCGTATGAATGAACCGTACAAAACCGCGGTTTCGTATGGTTTCTGACGTTTTTTCTCGGGGCTCTACGTAACGCAAGCGAGCGCTGCTGCGCAAGCAAGCTCTGCTGCAAGCAAGCGCTGCCGCAAGCAAACGCTGCTGCAAGCAAGCGCTGCCCCAAGTAAGCGCTGCTGCAAGCAAATAGTGCTGCTGCAAGCAAGAGAGCCACCTCAAGCAAGCGCTGCTTGCTGCACGCGCTGTTGCAGGCGCTGCTACACTGCTTGCGGCTGCTGCTGCTGCAAGCGCGCGCACCTTTGCCGCCACGCTCCTGTGATCTTCGCCGCTCCGATCCCTTCTCGGGTAGAGAGGACAACCAAGAAGGAGGGTCGCTGTTCTCGTTGTGGCGGCGTTGCTTGCACAGCGAGTATCGAGGAGCGCAAGTTAGATCGCACGTCTGCCTGTTGGTGCTGGCTGCTGCTTACTGCTTCTGCAGCTTGCTGCTGTTGCTGTTGCTGTGCTGCACAGGTAGGTACTGCTGCTTGCACGCCTTCTGTTCTGCTCGTTGGATGCTGCAAAAGCGCTGCCGCTGCTGCTAGTGTTTGTTTTTCCAACATAAGAATCCAATATCAAGCAATTTTTCGTCTCCGACTATGTGCATGAAGGAAAAGGCTTTCGATTTTGACTATCTTTCCGACGGAAATCCTTGATACACAAAAATATCATGCACAGGCACTCGACTGTTTCTGATAATTTTTCAGTTTTTACAGATACCCTAAATGTTCTGGTATTTTAGAATGTCATTTCCTATTTTCCGGCAGGTGTACTTCCGAAGACTCGGAGTATACCAGGTATAATATATCAGAAATATATAAATATAAACAATTAACCTTCAACCCTTTTTTTTTTTTTGGTGTTTCAATCACAAAAATGTTCCAAAATATGAAATACCATAAGATCAACCAAGCCAGCGGGATCACTTTTGACTCGAAACCGGGCCGAAACCGTCATGAGCCGTGCGAAACCGTGACCCTGTTGCTCCGTTCCGCGACCGATGAAACGGCGGGTTTTCTACGGTTTCAAGTTAACCGCACCGTAAAAAAACCGATCTAACTTTTTTTGACACCGTCTCTTGACGCACACGGTGCGGTTCGGTTTCGTGATATTTCCTACAGTGCGGTTCGGTGCGGTTTTCCAAAATCAGAAATCGTACGGTGCTGTTCGGTGGGGTTTTCAGATATTGTGAATCCTACGGTGCGGTGCGGTTTTGTGATAAATCGTACGGTGCGGTTCGGTGCGGTTTTCAAACATCGGAAATGCTACGGCGCGGTTCGGTGCGGTTTTAGAAACCCGGAAATCTAACGGTGCGGTTCGGTTATTTTTGAAATCCTACGGTGCGGTTCGGTGCGGTTTTCCTATTTCGTAAAACCAACCAACGGTGCGGTGCGGTGTGGTTTTCCAGGCGGCAAAAATCCTACGTTGGGGTGCGGTGCGGTTAACGGCACCGAACCGCGCCGAACCGATAGGAAAAACCGCACCGTAAAGAACCCTGGTATATATTACGGGGGGACATAGTAAATAGGACCTACGGCACACAAAAACTATACATTTCCCTATTTTTACTATAATAACAATATTTGGTCCTATTTACTATGGTCTCCCAGAAACTAGTATTTTCAGCCAAGCGTGGAGATTTTTTGGCTGGGGTGGGGTGAATCGAAGGATCTGGAGCTTTTTCATTCCTCGGAGAGATAGATTATATATATATGTATATATAATATACATATATATATATATACTTCGAAGTATAATATCTGGTATATCATTTCCCACTGGATGGTCTCCACGGTAGACCGATAGATACCTGCGACTTGTATAATGTATCCGACGTTACCGCCGGGTGGGAGCTCTGTTATAGTCTACATGCATCATCTACAACATGTTTCCCGGGGTGGCTTGTGTGCGATGCAGCAGCAGACCCTGCACAGCCCCTTCTCACCAACGGCAGGCGAGAGGAACTACAGCAGTAGATGATGTCTGCGCTGTAGATAGATATATCATGATTTGTCCCCGAGGTCCCGAGGCTGTGGACAGAGCATGTCGGGTTTTCACCGACCAGGCTGACATTGCTTGCACCAAGCGCAAAGCCAGGGCGGGGGGGGGGGGGGGGCTAGGGCTGTGTATGTATCACAAGCGCACCACAGAGTTGCAGCCCTGGGTCTGCTTGTTTTTTTGTTCTAGTTTTAGTTCTTGGCGTTACAGGGTAGTAAGACACGTCGAGCCGGAATTCGGAATTTTGTGGGCATATGAGGAACAGGTTGAGATTCTTGTTTTTGTTGGTGATGAGCAGACGCCTTTTTCAACCGCTGTTATTTTTTGTTTTTCGCTATTGACAAGATAACCTTGACCCGCTTCCCTGAAGTGTGTCCCCTCATTACTATGCTCCCTCCTTTTTTTCAATTCCCTCGTTCTTTTTTTTGGGGGGGAGGGGGGGGGAGGGGGGGGGGGGGGGGGGGGCATTTTCGTTTTCGGTAGTTCGTGCGTGTTCGTTTTTTCGTTCATTCGTCTGTTCGTTTCTCATTTTGTTCTCATTTGTTTATTATCGTTTTCGCTTTTTTGTTTCTGTTTTCGTTTCTTGTTTCCAATCTTTCTCCTTACGCGTCCGTGTGGACAGATTGTATCGCTGGACGGCGGGAAGCGACGTCACGAAGGGGAGGAAGAATTCGTCTCCGTGGTCTGCGCATAGTAGTAGTATGAATACTATTATTAATAATACAAATATGTACCTGTATCTGTGGTACTATTTTTTCGCGGTTGTAGCTACCCTTGATAGCCCCCGCCCTCCTCCTCCTCCTCCTCCTCCTCCTGCGCTCACATGACGGAGACCTCGGCATCGGGGTTTTGTAGAGAAAAGGTTGGTGAGACGAACCCCCCCCCCCCCCCCCCCCCCCCCCCCCCCCCGCTCCTCCCCTCTCTCCCTGCCGGCCTCCCGTGCTTCTGCTGGTGTGGTGCTGGCGCTTGATGCTGCGTCAAGCGCGTTGTACAGGGGAACAAGTACAGTATTTTCGCGCAGTATACGTCGGTAGCAGCAGCAGTACGAGTAGCAGCAGCATCAGCAGCAACAGCAACAGCAAGCGGTAGCAGCAGCAGCAGCAGCAGCAGAAGCAGCAGAAACAGCGGTAGCCGTGGCAACAGCAAGCGGTAGCCGTGGCAACAGCAAGCGGTAGCAGCAGCAACATCAGCAGCAGCAGCTATTGGTGGTGGGTACACCCGACACTCCTGCTGCTGTTGCCGTTGTTGCTGCTGCTATTAGTAGTTTGCGTAGGAAGCGCATGCCTTCGTTTCCTGGCTGGCTGGGAGCGCGAGCAAGTGTTCCTCAACACACGTTTTGGTGTGTGCTTGGACAATATAATGTGTACTTATACAATACATCGGTAAATGGTTGGTAACACATACTGGTACTACAGTAGCAGTACATATTTATAGTATTATATCGTATGAATGCTTACCCGGCACGTTCATACATTACCTGGTACTTCGTAATATATACCTGGTATATATATATATATATTGATGTAGCTTACAGGTGCTGCGTCGCTGTTCGCTGGTGTACGTGGAGGGTAGGAAGGGGGGTCTGTTCAGGGCAGGGTGGGGTGGGATCGGAGGGAGGAGAGATGAGGGGAGGGCGGGGGGGGGGGGGGACCTGAAGGAATGAGGGGGGGCGGGGTGGGGTGGGACGATGAGAGGTGGGGTGCGGGTAGAGGGCGGAGGGGAGGGCGGGGATGTACTCATGCCATGCATGCCCATAGTCGTACGGCTATAGACCCTCGTATCCACACTATACCGAGACGGAGCCCGTCGGGTTTTCACCGGCCAAGCAAAAATCGAATCTTGCACCAAGCGGGAGGGGGGTACGGGGGGGTTGCACTCGGTATCATGCATGGCCGTAGTCGTATGACCATAGACCCTTGCATCCCTACAATGCCGGCACGGAGCACGTCGGGTTTTCACCGACCAGGCTGACATTGCTTGCACCAAGCGCGACCCACCGTGAGGTGTTCGACGAGACGCATGAAGAGTGACCCGCATTCTACGTAAGAACCGCTTGTGAGGCGGACTTGCGCATGGGTGACAGCGTCCGATCAGTTGAATTATTTTCCGATGTGGCCACTTCCCAGACAGCGATGGGCGTACTGTGTAGCTGCTCGGTGGGGGCGGGGGGGGGGGGGGGGGGGGGTAAGAGACGGGCCGGTGTTGCCGGCACCTTGCCATCAACCGCTCTCTTGTTCTGGGCTTGACGCCCTTGGTTTTTTCGCAAACTGCAAGGTGTTTCGTGCGCATAGATGTGCACTTCTCGCACGTTTCAGAAGGAGTCTTGCGTACGCGCACCTCCTCCTTGTGTTTTGTCGGGGGCAAAAAGTCGCTTTCGGGGTTGCCCTATTTTAGTTTCAGGTGGACTTTGTTCGATACGTGGTTTTGTTTGACCCTCTTCTTAACGTAGACTTCTCCGGTTTCCGTTTCCGTTTTTTTTTTTTTCTTCTTTGTGGCTTATGATTTTCAGTCGCGAGATGTTTTCGTTGTTAACGTTCCGATTTTCATGTGTGCTCATATTTTGCGTGTTCGTTTCAGACATATGGACGACGGCTTCAATGAGTTGATTTAATTTCCGGTGTAGGCATTTCCAGAGCGGGGGGGGGGGAGTTGTTCATTATGGTTTCTTATTTGTTCACGGTTTTTCAACCTATAAAATAGTAGACGCGCCAGGCAAGCCCAGCGATTTTTGGGCTCACAAGGATCAATCAACCACGCGTGTGGCCGAAGGTTTTTTCTAGTATGGCAGGAGTAATTAGCCGCGCTGGTTGGGGGGAGAGAACGGACCACTGCTTTGTTGTTTTCCGTGTTTTTTTTGGGGGGGGGTTTGCTCTTCTTGCGCTCATGTCCGGGTTGGTCCCCTTTGCGGTGCGATGCGACTCTCGACTCGACGAGGCAGGAAAAATGCGCGTGTGCACTTTTCTTGAAGAGGCTTTTTGGCTCAGCAGACCCCACCCTCGGGCGTGCGGGGAAGGTGGGGGGGGGGGGGCGGGGTCGACGATGACATCAGGAAGGTAGATGTTTTTGGAGCGTTCGGTGGTTATGACGCATGCAAGAAGGTCCTGTGGAATCAGCAGAAGAAGGGAGTGTCGTGGTGCCTGTGGTAGATTTAGGCGTGTGTTGGTGGTTGTCTCCTGCGATCCACAAATGATAATTTTTATCTTCTACAAATTACCAGTATACTATTAAATGGTCAATCGCTCGATATTACAGTAGCAATGCGTCATTGGGGGATCACGTCCAACTTGGTGTCCGAGGAGGCGTTCATCGATATAGAGGTATGTCACATTTGGCGAAAAAAAAAAACTTTCTGAGCCAACCCGACGTCCTTAACCGGGCGGCAGCCGAAGGAGGTACAGTTACCACAGCTCGTGGGGGGATATATGTATCTAGGTATTGAAGGTGCGCGCGCCGCACACATCCCAAGCATCAGTCACTCACTCAGTCACTCACTCAGTCACTCACTCAGTCACTCACTCAGTCAGTAAGTCACTCAGTCACTCAGTCAGTCGTTTTGGTCCCCGTTGACTTCCGCAGTATGTACCTCGTTGGGGGGGATATAGGAGCCTCAGTAAAATTCAGGGTGCGAACCCTATGTCGTAAAACGCCTCCGAGACATGTGCAGATCCAGCGCAATTGAGTCGCACGGCGCGAGCGCGGCATGATCTCTATACCCGGGTACTACTTGTGCTCGCTCGTAGATGGTTGACAAAACCGAAGCTATCAACCATTGTTTGGGCCGCCATCTCGGGGTGTCGACGGGGTCAATGAGGTCGCATAAAAAAGGAGGGGGGGGGGGGGGGGGTGATGGAGAGAGGGTTTATCGCGCACCAAAGGGACACAAACCGCTGATGATGTCGTCAACATACTCACAGGGGGTTTCCCGAGGTTCTCGTGGAATGTTGTGGTGGACACAGCAAGAAAACGTCGGCGAAGAGGGGATCATTGGCGTGCTCGTATAGGACGTGCAGAGGGGGGAGGGGGGGGGTTGTGTGTAGCACCGGTGGCAGATTGTGGCGCTTCTCAGCAACGTATATAATGGCGCATCGAAACGGTGTGACGACGATTGTTGGCCCACGGCAAGCCGCCGCGTTTGGCGCGGATGTTGTAGTGGCGATTCATATTTGAGAATACCTTCCTACCCCTCTGCGGAACGGTGCTCCGCCTCGAACGTACTGCGTGGCCAAGGGTAAAAATGACTAAGGTGAGCAACAAAATAGCAACCCACCGCCGCGACACTTCGCGCTTGGTGCAACTAATTTCTGATACTTGGTCGGTGAAAACCCGACGTGTTCCCTCCCGGCTTTGTAGGGATGCGAGGGTCTATGGTCATACGACTACGGCCATGCATGATATCGAGGACACCCCTCTTCCTGTGCTCCGTCTAGATGCGCGGCCAATGGTCAAATGACTAAGGCAAGCAAAGAAATGCGTACCTCCCCCCCTCCCTGTTCTCCGTCTTGAAAGGGAGGCGTGGTCAATGGTCACATGACTAAGGGAAGCAACGAATGAATACCCCCCCCCTCCTCCCTCCTTTGCTCCGTCTCGAAAGGGATGCGTGATCAATGATCAAACTACCAAGGCAAGCAGCAAATGGAACCCCCCCCATGACTGGTGGGTGAAAACCCGACGTGGTCCGTCCCGGCATTGTACATAGGGACGCGAGGGTCTATGGTCAGACGACTACGGCTTTGCATGGCATGCGTGCTGTCTGGGGCTATTTTGTTTTCTACCTTGTTTTCAGAGATACCCCCGACAAGCTCTACATGCTCTGGGCACAAATATCACATATGCTGTGTGCCCCCCCCCTCCTTTTTTTTCGGAGAACCCAGGAACGGAAACTCATCCCAGTCGAGGGTGGTCGTGTTATGTTATGTTGTCATCTTGCTTGGGTGACCTATGATATGCCGTAAATACAATGCGGCCGATGGCACGAGCAGGTCCACGCCCCCCCCCTCCCCCCTCGTCACAACGTACAGTAGGTGGAGCAGGCGACTGACTGGCGCAGAAACAATTCGTTGGAGATAACTTATTTAAAAAGGCAGCACAAGAGCCACAGCGGTATTGCTTCGACAAACACCCGCAACACCTTGAAACTGCTGTCTGCCATGAAAATCGCACTAAAACCTGCCATGGAAAACCCATGAAACTGCCTAGGGAGCCTCTATAGGGACTGCCATAAAAACCGATGAATCCTCGTTGGACTTTCATGAAACGCTCATGAAACGTTCTTGGCGTTGCTGTGCAAGTAGGGTAAGCTCATGGACGCCCATGCATGGAGGGGGAGTCATGAAATCCCATGGAAGCCCCCACGAGATTTTTGGTTGCGATCGGCTCCCCCTCCTATATGGTCTGTCTCTTGCAGGACTTTCACCTTCGTAGTGCTTCGTCAGGTTGGCTTCGTGTGTCTATCTGCCTCTGTATCTGCATAATATCTTCATCAATCACCTGAAGCTGTCGACCAGGAGGCGTTTCTTTGGCTTACTGCTACTGTACTAGAGTAAACATGCCCGCGGTCTCTCTTGCTATAACGTACCAGGTATCACATAAGCAGGTTCTGTGTCTTCGCTGGGAGCGCTTTTTTCTCGGATGGGCGTGCATATGATACGGATGTGTTTTGTCGTATATATACGACCATGCCGTCGGGAGATGATCGTTCCCAGATATTCGACTTACACACCGGTGTGGAGGTCTACTCTCTCGAGCTGCACGTGGCCTCATCTCTGATACAGTAGCATGACGGTACCTCTCGCCCGGTGGTGCTTGCCTCCTTACTGTAATAGTGGTGATGCACCACGCGTGCCGGGGCTTATAACCTGCTACTTTATGATACAAGCGCAAAAAACAGTGCGCTTTGCGCGGCTTTTTTTTCTCACACTGTTATTTTTTCTTACAGGGCTGCGCCAAGCGAAGATTGTAGATGGTAATCCATGAAGAGTATGCAACAACCGTCTAATTAGTAGTAGGTCTATTAGATCGGGGCTAACGAACTTGCTGAACCTTCCTGCTCCCTTTGTGGGCGAGGACCACCGGCTTCACGAAGTTCAGCCCACAAATAACGTACCCGGAGTGAGAGTTTCCACACCGGGCGGAGCGGTACCGACCCGGGGAATATCCCTCGTCATTCCCGGTTTGTTGGAGTTGTAGATGCCCAGAAGGGTTTCTGATCCGGGCGTGAGACCCCATCCCGACGGGGTGCGGCGGAACCCCGGTGTAACTCCCACCGCTTGCCAGCGACCAGCCAGTGGGGTTAGGGGTTCCAAAGAGTGCGGATCGGGATCGACCCGGGGGATCACCGTTTTCATCCCTGTTTTATCGGCGCTGAAGCAATACTGAAGTATTTAGAATCCCTGGATGGGAACTTTTCCTCCCGGAGTGGCGCTGGCTCCCTGAACCCCAGCCAGTCAGTGATTTAATAAGTGGGAATGGGGTTCGGTATCGGCCCGGGGATCACAGTTTTTGTCCTCGGCTTGTCGGAGTTGGAGATGGATTGAAGGATTCATGATCCGAGCATGACACCCTACCTTTTTCCCGGGTATGGCGGAGATCTGCGAACCTCAGCCAATTATTGACCAGCCAGTGGGGTCGGAGTTTCTTCACCGAGCGGGGCATTATCGACCCGAGGGTAGCCAATATCGACCCCGGTTTGTCGGAACTGTAACTATAAGGATTTGCTAATGATACGGGGATGGCGGTGGCCCTGGCTCCACGAACCTCAACCAATCAGTGATGGAGGAGGTCGTGGGTTGAGGTTTTTACGCCATGCGGTGCGGTATCGACAAGGGGGATCACTATTTTGGTCCCCGGTTTGTTGGGGTTGTAGTTGTATGGAAGGATTTAGGATCCGGGGGTGATATCTCATCTTTCCTGGATGGCGCCAGCTTCACAAGCCCCCAGCCAATCAGCAACCAGCCAGTTGAGTTGGGGTTTCCACACCGTGTGTGGCGGTTTCGACCCGGGGGATGTATATTGTTTTCGTGCCCAGTTTGTTGGAGTTGTAGGAGTATAGAGGAAATTATGAAATTATGATCCGGGGATGGGGCCTTTTTATCTTCTAGCGGCGCTGGCATTATTTTCGAGTCTCCGCGCCTCAGCCAATCAGCGATCGACCGGTGGGGTTGAAGTTTCCACACCATGCGGGGCGGTGTCGACCCGGGGGATCACGTTTTCCTTTTCCGGGCTATTAAAGTTGTAGATATATGCAGGGATTCCGATTCGGGAATGGGGTCCTATTATTCCCGGGCGACACTGGCTTTATTTTTGAGCCCCTGCCAATCAGCGATCGGCCGGTAAGGTTGGGGTTTCCACACCGTGCGGGGCGATGTCGACCAGGGGGAACTCTTTTTTCGGTCCCTGATTGTTGTATTTATAGATTTTAGCAGGGATTTCCGATCGGGGGATGGGACCCTGTCATCCCCGGGTGGCGCTGGCTCTACTTTCGAGCCCTAGCCAAGCAGTGATCACCCGGTGGGGCTGGGGCTTCCATTCCGTACGGGGCGGTATCGACCCGGGGGATCATGTTTTCCGTCCCAGTGTGTTTGGAGTTGTAGACATACGGAGGGATTGACGGACCGGGGATGGGGTCCTGTCGCACCCGGGTGCAGCGAGACTGGGGGGTTCCCCCGAGGGGAAAATTCTGCCGCGCGCTTTGCGGCCCCTCGTTGGCGGAGGACGAGCGGGGGGGGGCGGGGACTCGCCCAATGGGATTGGGGCTCGGAAAACGCTGGGATGAAGGCCATATGCCTACTGTATTACATTGGAGAAATTATACCTTTGTAGAAGCCCTCGTACATCAGCCCGAGCCCAGGCCTCCAGAGAGAAGTGAGTGAGGTCGATGGCAGCCCCCACTAACAGTAGTATTGCATCTTCCTCCATTACAGTGGAAACCCCTCAACGCATTTATATACGGACTTAGTAGCCCAGTACAAGATGTTTGCTCTGCACATCTCACTTATTCGTACAACGGCGCGACGGCTATACAGCATATGTCTGTGAGTATCGGTGAAGCCTGTGGAGAGCAACGCTTTGGTATGCCGCCCTTGCGGGGACAATCGATTCCTCGCGTGCCGTTTCGAGACTTTATATAGACCCCCCGTACAATTGCGCAGCTTTTTTAACAGCACACATTCATACACGTACAGCCACGTACGCTCACACACATTACATTCTCCACACAGCGGTAATAACTCCTGAAACCATCACCCCTATCTATGAGCCGCCGTCACTTATCCAACCCCCTTTCAACTTGACCATATCATTCGCGACATCGCTTGCACAGTTGTCGTGACGACGGATGGGACGGCACCGACTCTCTACCTCAAACATTTAGTTGAAGTAACACGCATTTGCTGCAGCATATACTTGCAGGTTATCGTACAGACAATTAACAGCAGCAGTAGTAGTGGCGTGACTTCCGGTAAGACTCCACGAAAACCTCCAAGCGTGATCTTTTGGGAGAGTCGTTGGCAGTCGTCGTATCCACTACTGCAATACCCGGCCTCGACCGTTCATTCCGGTACACCTCGTCCCCGACTTCATGGTCCTTCTACAGCTCGTCATCGTCGTCGTCATCCGTCCAGTCACCGTCGCCGCCAGCCTCGACGCCACTTTCCTCGTCGGTGGACATGCCCGCACCGTTGTCTTCCTCGTCGGCGTTGTACGCGCCGTCGTTGATGCTGCCATCCGATTGGATATCGGCTTCGATGTCGGCTGGCGGCGATGCCGGGTGAAGCGGCTCGTCGAGGTAGCTGCCGAGGTTTCTCCAGCGAGCACGGCGGTGGCCAACCCCCGCCACGCCACCGTTGGCCGCATCGTCGTGTCGGCACGCCGTTCCGTCAACAGCTCCACCACCTCCAAGCGCGATCGTGAAATCGGACATATCATCGCTTTCTTCTTCGTCAGCGCGTCGTCGTGCAGCTTCGGCCGCGTCGTCGACAGCTTTATATAGTTCTTCGTCGCTGGTGTGAAACTCCCAAGAATCGCTTCTGCCATCGCTGACGACGTTGTTGGCGCCCTCGTCGGGGTCGCGTCTATTGATACCCGTGTCCGCGGAACCTCCATCGCCACCCTGTCAACGAATCAAATGACGCACCGTACTGCCAGTCAGTGCTTACATACCTCCCGCACGGTCTTGGGTTTTGTTGTACCTGGCGACTGGTTTGTTCAATGGTCACTACTACTACCTGATACGGTAAAGTACTAGCATAAAGTATTTCGATAGGGCAGTCTTTCCTCGAATGGAATTCTGTAGGCCAAACACCTTCGGACAGAACGGTCTGCGACCGCGATGCACCTGTACATGCGCAGAGAATGCCGTGTCAAGGTGCTCCTTAGGAACTTATTTTGATCGTCGCTGTTGTAGAGAAACGGCTGGACCAGACGGTTCATGCGAACAAACAGGTGTGAATCGGCTGCAGCACATCCAATTCCGTCATTAATAAGCTATACTGTACCAGGTATACACACATATCGCCGAAGAATGGGGTGGATTAATTTATGTAGTAGATACAAGTAGTGGACGGTCAAATACGTCGCAATTGCGGCAATTGCGTAGGTCACGGGGTTGTGATGCGTAGGCACAAGGAGCGTAGCCAAAACACTACGGGTAGATAGTCCCCACTCGACTGTCGCCAGGGACCATCGCCACGGAGAGCCCAATGTTCTGTATTTCCCGCTCACCGAGTGTGCAGACAAATGAGGCGATCCCGCCGCCCTCGTTATACCCCGCGCTGCATTCTCCCCCCCCCCCTCTGCATACGTCAAAGCGTCTGCTACGGTCCCCGGATCATCGGGCGCTACGTCCGTCCAACATTCTGAGTCGCTCCAGATGAAGCCCTGGGCGCGCACGATCGGCGCCCCGGTAGAACTACCAGAAGCGCTGCTGTGTCGCAGTTTGCGCCGCTTGCTCGACCCGCTTTCGCTGGTACCAGCACTCCCTTCCCCTCCCTCTCCTCCTCCTCCTCTCTCGGAGATCGAAGCGTCACTTTCGCGGCTGCTGCTCTGCCTCTTCTCTCCCATACCCTTGCCCCCCCCCTCCGCCTCACCCCTTCGTTTCCCCCTACGCTTACACGGGCCGCTGATATGAGCCGAGTGGTCAGGGTAAAACTCGCGCCCGCGGTCTCCTAAGAGGTTGTGTTTACAACCATCTTTTGAGCTGTTCTCCGACCCTGACCATGGATTTGGGAGCGCCCCCGCCCTGAGTGGTTCGCGTCTTCCTCCGGCGTTGGTGTAAGAGGTTGTCGTACTCGGCACCAAGGCCGGTCCAGCTGGTCCCAATCCTCGCACCAGACGCGCCAGAGCGCCCAACGGGACGTTGTGGGGGGTTTCCGGTAGTTCCATCGCCTTTCTCACCATACCCCCAATTTCCCGCGACCACATTGTTCGAACCACGTAATCACTGCCAGAGCACGAAACTACGTTGGCGGCTTGACGCTCTCTTGAGCCTGGCCTCGCGGCAGCCATCGCCGCTCTCCTCTGCATTGACAACGGTCGCATCGGTACGCACACGCAGTAGTACCGCTCGTTCGTCAGGAGGGATGCAAAATACGACAGGCTACGCGTTTTCCCATGCAGACTTCGAACAATTCAAGCGGAACGCAGCTTCAGCTCATCTCCGCCACGATTTCCGCTTGCAGTACCTACTCGGATGTCACACAATACCTCCTCCTACAAAAAAAGAAAACGATTATAAAGAAGTTGTTACCGGGTACCAGGTACCAGACAGTATTGTATTGTATTGCAGTGCAGTGCAGTTCAGCACAGCAATACCCCCATGAGGAGTGGAAGCAAAAATGGGCGTGCAGTATTGAAATATTAATATTAATTGATGTTTTGGGCGAAAGCTAAGCCCAAGGCTATCGAAGGTATACGGCAAAAACGTGGCGTCGTCGAAGAGTTTTATTGGTCACCATTTGCATATTCTACGATGTACAACGTAGCAAATCAGCAACTACTGCTGTACATCTGTACTGTTTCGGGTCTTGCAGAAAAGCTCGTGGGCGGTTTCCCTGTTGCTGCGTACCTCTTTCGAATTCGGTCAAAACCTTTCCATGATATTCACAAGATGCTACTAAAAGTAATAGTAGCTATGGGTGCTGGCTATAACTGGACACGTGTGCGCTATTTAACACCGCATTGATAATCTCGGAACCGATATTAAGTCAGGTCCGGGTCAAAACTTTCGGGCACATATTCGAAGAATTGGCCGAGAAAGATCGACATCAACTCGGCAGTAAGGTTTTAACGCCCAACGCCGACCCTATACCGAAAGAAAGGAACTACCGCCGTAAGATTTAGACGTTTACCGCGTAAAGGTGACGAAGTTCCCGTTGGCTATCGTAAATGGCCCCTGACTTTTTGCACACGCCCTGCTAAAAGTTGACGAAAAAGTTGTGGTAGTTTTTTTAACCGGAATTTCTGGATCCCACGGAGCCTAATTGTCTCAAAACAAAGCAGCATCTGGCGGGAAAACAAATAAAACGCTCTATTAATAGCAGGGGCTCGTTGAACACGTTTGGAAAAACTTCAGGATGCATCTCCAGAAAAAACGGCGTGAACTCACGACGCCGAACTGGCTTGCTAACGTTCAACTTGAGAAAAAAAAAGTAAAATGACACTTGTATTGCGAGCACGCACACATCGGTTCGAGTGGATCTCTTCAAGGCATGTTATGTGTGCTTTCGGGGGCAGGTCGTACCGCATCCGATGCGGGAGGGGGGGGGGGGGGGGGGGGTGAAACGGGATCCATTCAACGAGACAAGCATTGAAAAAAACACTCTGCGTTTGGAACGGCCAGGGGGGGGCATGGGGCGCTGCCGTATGTGAGGATGCTGTCGGCGTCCCTGAGGCCAGAAAATGGGACGATCCGTCAGTTTTGGGTGATACATCGTGCCGTCCATTTTGGCTTGCGGTACATACAGTAGCAGCTAATATTTATACTTGGTACGGCATGGAAAATATCGGGAAAGTGTGATTCCCCTTGGGCCGCAAAAGAGTCTCTGCCGGAAGACCTCCTCCAACTTTACAGTATTGTACGAATAATAATGGACATATTATTGCGTTCGTCCGTGTTTATCACGGCGCCGGAAGCTACTATTTTAACAACATTGTTGTGGCCGAGTCACCCCCCTCTAAACATCACTAGGAGCACTCCGATTATGGGTTTGATGATTTTTCTCTGAAGAACAGAAATGCTGCGTGTCTGCCTGTACCTCTGGAATATAGTACAGAATGAACACCTCGTGCTCTATGACCCTACTGCCTGCAGGCCTATAAATTGCGCATGTACCTTCATCCAAGCATGTCCATTGATGTCCGCTGCCGGGTGGAACCTCACCACCATGCTGGGACTGGAAAGACCCACCAGGAAGTCGTACAAATCTGTGGTAAATGGCCCAGTGAGGTTCCCACGCGTAGGGTTAGCGCTTCACGCGTAGGGTTGGCGCTTCACGTCTGAATTTTAGTGCTGTCGATCAATGTCTGGCGTTGCGGGTTGTACGGCATGGGCGACCCTCGACATTAAAGCAGCGTTACACCGAGTAGTGCACCGACCAAACCAAACCAAACCAAATCAGACCAACACCGAGCCAAAACAGACCAGGCCGAACCAAACCAAACCAACCAAACCAAACCACACCAAACCGAACCTAATCATACCGAACCAAAACCAAACCAAACCAAAACAAACCAAACCGAGCCATACCAAACCAAGCCAAACCAAGCCAAACCGAACCAAACCAGAACTAAACCCAGTGCACCTTCCGGCATGCAATCTGGCCTCGGCTGGTCGATCCCTCCGCCGAACATGCGGAAAACCGTATCGGCGAGGAGGAACCTGTCCAGGACCGTCTGGTTCACGCCATCATCATCCGAATCTGTGGGCGGAGCCCTCTTGCTCGATCCGAGCAAGACTTCCACTTGATACATGATCGACTGTGGCAGAGGACGCGGTAAATCCGAAGGAGGTGTCTGTTACAGCTATCAGTAGACCTCTACCAGCCTACCTGATATAACATGTAAATGCGAAGTATACGTGCAGCGCGTGGGATTTGGATATATGACCACACTCAAACAACTACGAATATATCTACGCACACATTTATTCGAAGTTTTATCTTGCCAGGAACGACACGAAGCACACACCGGTATGGTCCATTAATATATAGCGAATACGATGCATCAACAACCTAAACTTGAAAAAAACTAATACCCCAACCAACCGGAAGAATATCGAAGCATTATCAACAAAAACAACTGAGGCCCTATTTCTAAACGTCATGTAGGCACGAGCACGCCAACGCACAGCTCACAACGCCGAGGGAAACACTTTTCTATGTGCATCATGTGCCCCACGGTCGCCTCCTACCCTTTTCTACATATGTACATCATGTGCCCCACGGTCGTCTCTTACCGCCAGGGGGTCGACGATGTCCGCCGGCTTCTTGGCTTTCATGCGACGCGACGCCCCCCCTCGGCCATCACCTCCCGCGCTACTGGGCGACTGGGTCGCGTCACCTGATGTGCCGCCGGAGTCGCACGGTGTCTGCCACACGGGAGGAGACGAAGAAGGGAGGGGGTTCATAGACATACAACACCGCTTCTGTGCTGCACGCGTCGAATGCTTGGGCACCTACCACAGCGCAGCATTGCCATCTTGCACTGTTTTCGAGCATGGCGGTGCATCAGGCCGACTGAGTCGCAGATACCCTCTCCGTTCCCCGACCTCTTCCTTGTCTTTGCTCCACGGTATGTCTCCCGTGTATTCGGTATGTCTCCCGTGTATTCGGTATGTCTCCCGCGTATTCGGCATGACACGGCAACATACAACCTACGGAAGCAATGTTGCAATGCCACAAGATTTACCCTCGGTCGAATGGAATACGAGCACCGCGGTCAGTTGGATCATGCGCAATGGTCTCTCGGCGACTTGTTCAGTATACGATGCACAATGCTTCAGTACTACCGCAACCTCCAGTATATGTTGCCGCTTTATTCCATACAGTTCGTGGCTACCAGGCGCAGAACAGGAGGCATCTGGGGACCACAACACGAGAATGAAATCCCGACCACTTGAAGGAGTAGACGGGGCACAGCTCTAGACCAACATTTATCTGATTCGGGATCAAGCATGCCACCCTGTGAAGTGCCCCCCGCCCCGTTTTTGCTTCGTCCTGGGACTCGCATTGCCTCAAGCCTCAAGCGCACGCAATGACACACCCCAAAGCGGTAGCAGCCACGGTGAAAGGCAGAGGAAATAAGCCCCTACCACTGAAAAACCTACCTCACCACCACCACTACAGACATCGGACATCGTGCCAGCGCGTTCGGTGTTCCCCAGATTGACGTTACCGGTTCCGCAGGCAGTCTCGTCGGTATTTTCGTTCGTCTTAGCGTCGACGCCAACAATACTCAGGTTTCCTTGGGGGGCACAGCTTGCGTGGATGTTGATGACCTGGCGCGTCATCTGTCGTTTTTTCGCGACGGTTCACATGGGCCGGACCGGGGGAGGAAGAGGGAGAAGGGGGGGGATAAGCCTTCACGAGACATGGCACGGAACTACTCATACGTACGGCCACGTCCAGGTGGTGGGCACAGCAGATCGATCGCTTAAGGTGCGGACAGATACGTATGCGTCTGCTTCGTCAGTGGTAGTCCATGCTGACTGAGCTTCGACCACACGTATATTGGCTGCTGCGTGTCATACCGCAGTCGCCACTGAACGTCTATCGCGACGATAGGCCGTTGTCGCCCACCAAGGTACACTGTTGCGTTCACGGCCTCGCTGATATACTATACTACCCCTAGCATGTGCTTCACCGCGGCACTTCTCTACGCCCAACGGCAAACACAGCAAACGGTGATCGAACAGGAGCATGCTGGCTTCGACGGAGTTTGACGGATTATGATCTGTTTCATCAACATTCGTGTAAAACCAAGCGCTTCCTCCCACCTGGAAGGCAATCGCGTCCATTTCTTCTCCTGCCTGTTCCGTGCTTCCTCCCCCCTCGCCAGGTCGACTTTTTTTGCCGAACGTCCTCAGGTTCAGGCTGCATAAGCCATCAAGCACGCGCGTTACATTAGCGGTCCATGAATGGACTATAAATACGAGTATAGCACAGCACAGCACAGCGCAGCAGCTACAAACCTGCCCATTGCAGATCGTCCGTCACAACGAGTCGTCCTCGTACCCGGAAGCCGACTGTCTGTTTTGTTCTTACACTACGCGATGAGCTGCTTTTGCTCTTAAACATCCATGTTTCAGGTTGCAAAAGTGTTCTTAAGCAGCGCGAGAAGTGACAATCGTACGGACGAGGGCGTTTTGTGTCCACCTCGACTACCGCCGTGCTACCGTACACTAGTACCGTACGAACCGAATACGAGCCATCGGCTGTACGTTGTGGTGCGGAGAGGATCGCTAAAACAATCGATCAAGAACGCCCTCGTTTATCTGGAGCATATCTGCTTCTACAGTACAACTTCGTCGTTCACAGTATTCATGTTTGGCTGAACCTCACTCTTGGCCTACCGTGAACTACCGCAAATGTGTCAAGCCTTCCATGAAAACACCCGCCGGGCCTTAAGCTTCCCTCACCCGTCGACGGCCTCAACAGCAACGAAGTCGAACGAGGGGCTCTTGCAGTACCGCAGAATGCGCGGCCCTCCTCGAAGCTGTGCACTGTAGTAGTCCAGAAGGGTTTGGATGGAAACCTTATCAGGGAAGTCAACCTTGGCGGGTACCCACTCGAGCTCTCCCTGTAAGTCACAACAGGAAACGGCCGCCCCCAAACGAGGCCAGCGTTAGGGTAGGGTAGGGTAGGGTAGGGTAGGATGAGTGTTTGTTACATGCGGGGTATACATCTTGCTACAGTGTAGACACGGTGGTATCTGTAGTGGCTAACCTCGAATGCTACTATTATAGCGCATGAGGGCCGGGGTTCGAATCCCGGCGGGCTCGCAAGAAACAAAAGAAGGGCACTTTATGGGCCCTTTTCACATCGCGGAAAGCGCGAGAGCGTGAGCTATAGCAAAATTCGATGAAGCTCGACAAGCGGTGTGGATAGTGAATGAACCCTTTGTGAAACAAACGTGAAGGCAGGTGCCAGGGGGAGGGGGGGAAGGGAAGACGCCTGCGACCACGGCTTGTCGTCCAGAGAGCTTGAGAGTGAAAGCCATGCTTGAAAAAAAAAAGCAAGAGAAAAAGTACATCCTCGTAGAGCTGAACATACTTCTGATGTATACCCGGTACAGCAGTGCTGCTGTGCCCGTCGCGAGCTGTGCCGGCCACACGCACCGCAGTAATACGTTAGGGCAGGGTAGGGGTGGGTGTGCTGTGTGTCACTCTTGCTGCCATGTGGGTTCAGGAGTTGCTAGGATACAAACATCTTGATAGTTGTCCATCTTACACAAAAACAAGAGCAAACCAAAACGTCGGGTAAGCGAATTTTCATTTGGACTCGAGGGCATCGCTGGAGAAAAACGGCCGGTGAATGGTTGTCTTGGTTCTTGCAATGCAACAACTTACAGCGCATATGGAAAAAAAACTGAGCTTCGGTCCAAGGCGGTTTTGGTTTTGTCCATGAGAATGACGAGTAAAATTTCGATTTGCGATTCATTTTGTTTGTTTGTTTACAGACACCAGAGGATAAGATACTTGCACTGCTGTCTGGCCTCACTGAAAACCGGACAACAAAAGGCAATTGATGTCATGTCCTGAATATACTAGTTTGTATCATCGTAGATAAAACACGAGGTCTTGGGCGACGACGAGGATGCGGGTCGCTTGACGCGTGGGCCCTTCTCTCCTGTCTGCAGGATACTAGAAGCCCGCTGGCTGCCATGGGCGCGAAAATCGATGTGTGCCAGGCGTTCGGGGCTGGCTTGAGGCTGATGCATATACCTGGCAGTACGCATATACCGGGTACATATTATTATTATTATTATTATTATTATTATTATTATTATTATTATTATTATTATTATTATTATTATTATTATTATTATTTCTCTTGCCATCCGACAATGTGCAGCATGATCTTCAACATGGATCACTCATAACTTTCCCGAAAAAAGAAAACCTCGGAAACAAAAGGAAACCCATGTACCGGGTACATATCAGTAGAACTACTACACACGGCAGGTCGGGGTGGGTCTATCACGGGGAACCATGGTAAACAGGACCTACGGTAGACACGAAAACCTATATATTTACCTATTTTAGCTAACAATTTTTGGTCCTATTTACTATGGTTCCCCGTATTAGTGGGTGCCCTCGAATGCTTAATTACGTAACCCTTTTTTAGCACTGCAGTCTCGTTTTGTGGGCAATCTACTTGTAGAATTTGAGTGGCGTGTCCAAAAACGGGACTGCAGTTTGCCCTAAAAGTAATACTTCCTCTGTCTGTCCCATAAGTCTGGTCGGTTATGGGCGATTTATTGTTATGGTGGAACGGCGTTGACGATGACCTTATAGTTGGGTTTTGTAGAAAGATACAGCGCAGACGAAGCAGATGAAAAAAAAAACATATTTTCACTACTAAAATTAGGTCAGAACACATATACCCCATTTATTTGGGCCATTTTTGAGTTTTTTTTCAAGATTTTTTTTCCAACACTTTTTTGCCCCTGGGAAAAGAGCGAAGTACGACCATTTTTGGGCCGACCGTTTTTTTCCAGCCGTCCGGCCATATGGTTCAACGGCGTGCTGCAAAAAAAAAAGAGGCTCTAGCTAAAAAAACGGCGAAGAGATTGCAAAAAACATCGAAAACCAGATCGGACACCGGTAAGGGCTCGTACAAACATAAAACCGACCAGACTTATGGGACAGAGGAAGCATACGTACACTTGGTCCTGGAGTTCGAATCCCACCGTCGTATTAATAGTATTGATAGTAGGGCTGGGCTCTGGTCCAGTATGTACTGTCAGTACTACTGTACTGTCAGTACTACTATACTGGCTGAAGGGGATGCCAGGGTGCCAGTACTTTGACTATTTACGTACGTCCTACAATAACGCCTCATTGAACAGCGGACACCTATAAAAATTCAGAGCGTGAAGAGCAGAGAGGGCACGCGGAACAACTAGAGAGTGGAGACAGGGGGACAGGGAGAGAGACCGTGAGCGCGATGGACGCAGCCACCTCATCCGCTGATGGCTCGGACTGTGTGTGGATCCTGACGGTACACCTGGAGCCGAGCCCTTAGTGGAGTCGAGCCCCGCCACCGCTGCTGCGGCTGCTGCTGCTGGTGTGGAGGTTGTATCGGCTCCCAATCGAGAAGGGAGTCGGGACAGGCTGAAGCAGTCACGGCGGGAGGCGAAGCACACAACAAGGGTTAAAACATCACGAAGGAGAATCTGAGTAAACATAATGTTTGAAAAATATAAATGGATATGTACGTGAATATTTACGTCTCTGAGGCCGGCCGCGGTTTCGCAAGTTGTAGCGATTCGGTATCGCACATTTCAAACATGTTTTTTGAACCCGTGTCCCACCATTTCGGTACCTAGGCTGCGTGCTGCCGTGTGCCGTATTTCCGCACACTCCTGTCCATCATACGCTTCGCTCGCTTTTTTCACTCTTTTTTCCAGCTATTTCTTGGTCAATCTGCCTCCAAAGTGCATTTTTTTTTTTTTTTTTTTTTTCTCATCCCATTCATTATCTTCGCACATCTTCTTCTCTCTCTCCTTCCAACTCGTAACTCAGATCCGGGGTCACATAGCAGGCTCTTCTCCCCCCTTCCCGCTACGGTACGTGCCTTCATTTTTATCGCGAGAAGATTTCAGCCTTTTCTTCCCTCGTCGACTCGCATCGAATTGTGCCTACCCACGCTGCAAGGCGCTCTCAACAATTGAATCCCTTTTTTTTATTTTTGCAAATAAAGTCAAAGTCCGACCCTCCTGGGGCTCGAACCCAGGACTCAAACAAGTAGAATTCGAGGTTAACCACTTGAACCACCGGGGCGACCGGCTAGCTTGTTGAAATGGTCCAAAAACGACGTATTTTTTAGCTCTTTAATGAAGCCAGAACCCGTCAAAACGTGCTGCCTCCAGCGGGGCCCCCTCACCTACCTGCCGGGGGGGGGCAGGGGTCGCGGTGAAGCCACGACCACCAGCGCACTGCTCGGGGCCAGTGTTGTACGGGAATATGACGCAGCCAGAACATACTGTACTGGCTAGAGCTACCAGGGCCCAGCCCAATTAATAGGGAGATTTTGAATTTATTCGCAAATCTAGCTGGCGATGAACGAGAGAGGGCCTATACAACAGTTTACTTTTTTGTACCAGAGGCAAGTATTAATACGGAAGGGAGGTAGACTTGGTGCATGGGTTTCTTTTTGTTTCCGAGGTTTTCTTCTTTCTTTCGGGAAAGTTATGAGTGATCCATGTTGAAGATCATGCTGCACATCATCGTCAGATGGCAAGAAGAGGAATAATAATATTAACAGCAGTAGTAGCAGCGTGGGAGGCGCAATATGACGCTTGTCGACGAGGGAACAAAAAAGGGCTGAAAAATTTCCGCGCAATGAAAACGCAAGGCAGGAACCACGCGCTGTAGTGGGGAGGGAGGAGAGGTAGAAGAACCTGCTATGATTCTACTGCTGCTGTGTGTGACCCCGGATCTGGCTTATTAATAGTAAGAAGGAGAGAGGAAAGATGGAAATACGTATCATAAATTGGACGGGGAAAAAAAAACAAAAACGCAGCCAGCACGCTCTCGGCCTGGTCTACTCGACGAGTAGCTGGGGCATTTACCAGTCAGTATGTAGACACGTACGTAGACCAGTAGTAGTCTGTTCTACAGCAAGCAGCAGCAGGTATATATATGGCTCACCATGTGATTCGGCAACAGAAGGTGACCGCGCCGGCAGATCGCGGCATCCCCTCCCTCTCGAGTCATGCGCTCCTCAACGAACTGGGTGCCTTCGGGTGCAGGCCATGCTTGCGATATCTTCAGCGGACCTACGTGCTTCTTGTCGCCCAAACAGCCTCGGGAAGCCGACATGTTTTCGCAGCTTCTTGCCACAGCAGTGTACACGAACAGGCCAAATGTTCTTCGATCAATGCGTACTACAGCAGAGACAGGTTGTGCGTGTATATACGGCGGTCTCTCTTCCTCAACCCTCTCTCCCTCTCTCGTGCAAAAGCAGAGTGCAGCAGCGGTGCAGCAGGGGACTCTATGGGAAGAACCCTTTCCGCCAACACGGCTGGCCGAGCAAGTGATGTGAGCGTGGCCCGAAGAAGATGCTCAGGTAGAGGTGGCAAGTGTCCTGTTGAGAAGTTGAAAGCGTTGGGAATGGGAGTTGTGTGCCGATGCGATGTGCTGCCCGATCTTGTTGAGATTTCATGCCACTATGTCCGTAAATGTAAAGACCGTTTGTATATTAATAATGTCATAAGCAGGTTCTTACATTTGGGGACGAAGGGTCTGTTATGACGCCTCACTCGTTTTGATTCGTCAATAGTTGTGCCGATTTTTTTAAATCGACAAGCCCCCTATATCCCATCAAAGTAACGCAACACTTATTGAATGTAAACCCACGAGAAATTTGAATTTTAGAAAAATTGAAATTTATCGATTCAAACCACCAGACTTCGTAAAAACAGTGGTCTATCTTCAGGGCAGACGCGCGCCACCGAGGGGCTTTGTTCAGGATGAGACGCACCCGGGATTTGTGCATGAGGTGTGCATGAGAAGTATCTCGAATGCCCCGGGTCTGTGCATTTGTTGCATGAGATGAAATGCTAAATTCTTCCAAGTGTTGCGTAAATCCGATACTCGTAGCTTGCAGCTTCTTGAGTCTGAGCAACGTAGCAAGCACTTGTGAGACCGCTCAGCCGAGGACAGTCATGCTGGCATGAGCCATGATGCGTACATAGTACGTTGCGCATGCGTACAGTTACTTGGCCCGTGTAAGGTCTCTCACTGTATGCGGTTCGCGCCGTAGTGCTGTAGCCACGCATGGTATTGTAGTGCCGCGGGTTGTACTGCTGTAGGTTGTATCGTGTCATACTCGTATTGTGCGAGCGAGTGCTATGCACCAGGTGGTGGGGTATCATACGTAGTTGTTACTATTAATACGAGTATACGAGTACGAGTATGTGTAAGATGTAAGAAGGGTGTGTTCTTGCTACCCGTCGACACCCAGCACGACTATTAATAGTGTCCGTGCCGATTCTTTCATGCTAGAGATATACAAGCTGTGTGGTCACAAAACCACGACACAGCGACACTACATTGTTATGCGGTAAGTGTTAGGAGGCTTATATTGGGTAGGCGACTGGTTGACCTTTTACCTGTAGCTCAACGGACTAAGACCGTAACCCTTTTAGAACCGCAGCCCCGTTTTGGGGATAAATCACTCAAATTTCAACTAGTTTCCCCAACACGGGACTGCGGTTCTAAATGGGTTAACAAATGGCGACGACGGCAGAACATGGGTCCTTGGTCGTGACTTCGAATCTCACGTCCACCATGAAATCGTGAGTTTCCTCATGTCAAGAATCTGAAAAATGCTTCTGGATCCCCAGAAATTGGAACTGCGTGTGGTGGCGCGTCGGCCCGTAAAATCCGGTCCGTTCCAGGGGGGGAGAGTGTTATGAGGCTTAGATTGGGTAGGCGATTGATTAACCTTTTACCTTCAGCCCTACGGACTGAGACCTTAACATAATGTAGCCAATGCCAGGAAAAAACCAGCAAGAGCAACAACACACACAGGGAATTACGGCGTCCCAAATACGAAATCCCAGTGTTTCTCAAAACTCTCTCTGCCAACAGCCTTCGCGAGGATGTTGGCATGTTGGTCCTCCGTCCGGAGATACTTCACCGATAAGTCTCCCGTCCCCACCAACTGGCGCAGAAAGTGGTACCGTACGTCGATGTGCTTACCGTTTGACGAGCTCAGGGTTTTTTTTACCAAGACCTTTTCTTGTACACCCGCCAAAAACTTCCTGAACGCATCTGCCGCATCCGATTTGTCCTTCAAACAAGTATACCCACGCGTGGCGGGAGAAGTCATCCCTGACTCGCATGACTTACCGCGCACCCAACAGAGAAGAGGTTCTCTTTGGCCCACTCAAGTCATCCAAGAGTCGCCCCAACTTCTATGACGCTCGAGTCCTCGTGCGGCTGGGTACATGCTTCCGGTATCCTTTCGCCATTGAGCAGCGAGTGCAAGGTCTTAGTTCCCTAACAGTACCACACCAAGTGACTCTGAGGTCTCTTTCAGCACTAATTGGTTCGAGTGACCATACACACAGTGAGAAACATTGATGTTGGCTGGCGGGGGCTGCTACCGGAGGCAAGCACGGGAAACGCCAGGGGGAAATCACAGGCAGATCCTACACAGTCCTCAGGGGGGTTGGAGGCCAAACACGGGAACGGCACATAGCCGTCGTCTGGCTCTATTCTTCAACACCCTTTTTAGTCTCTCCCTCCCTCCCTCCCTCCCTCCCTCATCTCCCCCCCCCCCCCTCCCTCCCTCCCTCCCTCACCCCCCCCCCCCCCCCGCGCGCCTGGCCCCTCCCCCTCTCTCCCGTTCCTTCGGCAATTTCGCGGCCACGCTCACCAGAGGAGAAGCGGGCATCGAGGGGAGCGAGAGGTGCTGCTCAAGGCCAGGTTGGTTTCGTGGTTTCTTCTTTCTCTTTTGAATAGCGTCACTTTTTTTAAGTAATTTGTCAAATAATTAGTTTTGCCGATTTATCGATTTATCGTTTCATCTCTTTTTTTCCATTAAGAACCATGCTGTCAACAAAGTCGCTCTTGTTTCTGAGTTATGTTCACTTTTATGAAAGGCTAGCTCAATATATGAAATACTATGTGCCTTCCCCACTAACCGATTTTGAGACCAACGTTTAAAAACGCAACCCGACGACCATTGCCCATCGGCCAAGTACATAAAAATAAAAATAAATATAATGCAAACGGGATTATGGCCGGATGGATAGATGGATGGATGGATGGATGCATGCATGGAGGGATTTGTATATGCGATTTGTATATGCATGCATGTACAAGTAAGTGGGAAAGCATGAGCGACGGTCAATCCCTAAAGGGATGAGACACGGAAATCAAGTGTGGTGATTCCTTCCCTGCCCCTCCGCCTACCCCCCCTCCATCGTCCCTTCCCCTACCTCCTTTCATCCCCCCCCCCCCCCACCAGCCCCTCCCCCCCCCTCCCTTCTTTGCGATTTATCCCTATCTCTCGCTTACTGTCGGAACCCCCCTCCCCCCGCTCCCTCCACCGCACCCCCCTTCCCCCCTGGAATTGCCTCGCCTTGCCTCCCTCGCCCAACGCCTTTGGTCCCGCGGAAACCAAAGGTTGACAGCCGAAGTCTCCCTCCTCTCCCTTTTCCTCTTTTTAAAGGGCGACCAAAGACCACTACCGCCGCCTGGGGGGGGGGACTAAGGCTGGAGCTTAAGGCCGGGGCTCAGGGGAAGGCGGTAAAGGGGAGGGGGGAGGGGGTGGAGGCGCCGGTTAAGGCGACGCGGAAACCGAGCAGGGTGATGCGGCGGGCGGGCGACGAGCTGACGGCCGTGGTGGAATCGACGGAGGGCATTATCTGTCGATACGATTAGGTTCGGGTTTCACCTGCACGTCAAGGACCACAACTTGCAGGTGGGGATGGGGGGGTGGGGGGGGGGGGGGGGAGGGGCACTCATTTGTTGCTTGCCTTAGTCATTTGACCATTGACCACGCATCCCTTTCGAGACGGAGCACCATTCCTACTCCTAATAGAGACACCTCCAACAATTAGGCGCTCATTACGTTGTTTCCATATATTACATAGTTTTTTTTTGCTGATCGTATCCCCTTCCTGTTTGGCCGCCTGTGGCCACTATCTATCTCCTAGGATAGCGATCGTTTTCTCGCTGCTATCTAGTGTGTCAAACTCCTCCATGTCACATTCGTCTATTTCCCTCATCTCCTCTTCCAACACATCCCGTTCCTCCTTGTATATTTCACATTCTCCTACTATGTGAGTTCTACGCTCTATTGCTTTGCCACACGGGCACATCTGTGCATCTATTTCCTCCTCCTCCCGGCTACTGGTAATACCTCTTTCTTCTTTCTGGCAGGTCCAGCCAGGTCACCTGCACGAAAACGCATCTTCAGCATTTTCGCGAAGTCCATTGGGCCGTGCAGATACGGGGGGGGGAGGAGAAGGGAGGGTAAGGGGTAAAGGGAGGGGGGTTGATAAGGGAGGAGGATGAAGGTTTTGGTGGTGATGGTTCGCGGAGAGGGATGGAGGGGGGGAGGGGGAGGCTGGGGTTAGGGAGGCGAAAAGGGAGGCTGGGGCTTGGGAAAGAGGGATACGGGGGGGATACATGAGAGGGGGACGATGCCGCTTTGCCAGGCGGAGCAGGATCAATTTGCAAACATAATTTCTAGTCTATGGAGAAGTTGGCCTTCGACGGCGGATCGCCATCGCGACGCTTTCGCTGTATTGCTCAATCGTATTTCACCCTTGCACTGAAAGGACCAAATTTTATCAGAAAGATAGAAAAAAGAAATAATTACATGTTTTTTCTTGTGGTGTCTACTTGCCTGTCTGCTTTTTTGGTCTGCTTGTCTGTCTGTGTATGTACTTCGAGTATCTGTCTATCTGTCTTCTGAATTTGTACCTGCCTCTGTCCCTATCTATCTGTCTGCCTCTCTTGTCTGTCTGTCTGTCTGTCTGTCTGTCTGCCTGTCTGTCTGTCCGTCTGTATGTCTGCCTGTATCTCCCTCTACGCCCTCGCCGTCCACGTGTCTTCACGTTTCAAGTCGCTTTTAATCCATCCTCTGCAGGACCCATCTCAATGAACGATTGCGATCTGCGGCGATACGCTCGAGAGAGTGTTGGGACAGGTCCATCAAGATGTTCGGGATGTAGAGCCTCATCTCCCCCCATAATATAAACTGCACAAGCTCTGAACGGCAACGTTCGGAAAACATCCTTTAGCTTCGCTTCGTGGGAATGTGGATACTGTCCCATATCCCCTACCCGCCTCCTCCAACAGCACGCAGCTCTAGGATTTATCCGGCACTAGCTGTAGGGATGCCTGGCAGTACGTGGAACACCCGTCGCACGCAACTGTCAACTCGACGGAAGGAGTTATGTTTTTATGGGACCCCCCCCCTCCTCTGACAGCAGTAACGCCCGGATTTATGGCACTACAGGGGCGCCTGACAATATCCGGGAAACCCTTCGGGCTTAGTTGGCAGATGAACGGAGTTCCATGTTTTCCTTCTTTTTTGTTTCTCGGGGTGCTCTTGTTGTATCGGCGATCGGGAGGAACTGGAGATTTGACACTCCGCTGGGTGACCCCTAGTTTGTTTCCCGCGGTGCGTTTCTCTTGGAAACCCATCCCATTCCGATTTTTTTATCAACCGCAACCCGCTGCCCTCTGTCCCGCCTGGGATTTCAAAGACTGGTTTAAGCGATCGATCTACTTTTTTGGCATTTCTCTCCGGGTATACTCAACATATAAAGCTCAATATAAGTAGACATTTTTCCCCACAGAATTGCACCCACGTTTGGGGAGAAAGTTCTAGAGTTGATAGTGGCGGGCGCATTTTGCTGTATTAGCCAAATAGCCAAATATAGCAAACACTAGAAAAAACACACACAATCTTAGAAAAAAAAACAGAATGCGAAAAAAGGCTCTTTGTGCGACATATTAGCGGTAGTTTCCCATCGCGGAATAACTAACGTTACGTAGCTAAGAGAAGAAGGTGGGTATCGCGTGATTGATTAAGCGCCGCTTGAGCGACCAAACTTCGATGACGTTATTTGTGGAACTTGATGCTGACCTACGTAGCGCTTCAAAACAAAAATCAAGCAACGCATGCAAATAAATTCCGGTACAGGAGGGGAGGGGAAATGATACTTATGTCCTGTGTGGCCACGGCTTGGCTTGTTCAGCGTGTACGTGGGGTCTAGTTTCCATGGCATGAAAACCAGGGGAGAGGCGGGGGCTGCTCTGCCCCACACCCCCTGCGTCTGTACGCCGCCCCTGTTAATAGCATGGGTGAGTACGGTACGTACGTATTTGGCATACTGAAGTATGGCGTGATTTCTTTTTACAATCATCATGTTTGCCGTCACCGACATCTCGAGGCGAAAGCGAACAGCTGGAACGTCAACGATAACGACGGCAATAACAGCAGCAACACCAACGCCACAATCACCACAACAACTACAATAACGCACAGTAGACGGCCACTTCAACAAGCCACTATACAGGGGCCCTGCACTTCGCTGCACCCTTAATCGCAGGCGGCACGCATCTCATCCAGGCAATATGATCTCTGCGTGGCGGTCTACTATTATTACTAGTTGTGACCCGTCAAAAGCCATCGTCAGGACTAATATACTATTTTTAGCGTGGGGGGTTCCTTGACGGCTGTCCGTGAAGGGGCGAGAGCACCGCCAACCGCAACATTCGCTTTCAGGGGCCCGAGCAGCGCTCGTAACGGAAAGAGGGGGGAAGAGGAGGGGGGGGGGAGAGGATTGCAGTGATGTCATGCATGGCCGTAGTCGTATGGCACGGGAAGAGGGAAAGGGAGAGGCGGTATATCGGAGGGCGAGGAGAAGGGGGGGGGGTGGGTGGGATGGTGGGGCATCATACAGAGTACCTGCACTTTTGGACGCATACCAGAGGTACCTGGCAGTAGGCACACAACGTATTTAAAATACGTTCGTACGCACGTAGGACGAACAAAAATGGGTGCCTTTCTTCTTGACCAACTTCCGCGGCTTGATTTCGAGCCATGTTCGACTCGACCTATATATACCTGTTGTTGTCCTTGCACTTGTACTATACCCACACGTCTTGCTGCTATTATAGGAATATACTCCTTATACTAATAATAATACGCGTACCAGGTATACCAGGTATCTACTACTACTGGTACCAGGGTCGTGGGTATGTTTTTTTTGCGAACGAGCGGCCGATGTGTTACGCTTCTTTAATAATAATGTTGATGGAGCTCTCGGCATAATAAATAAAACCGGTATACAAACCGGTATAATATATATATGCGACGACGCGTGATGTGTACGTAATTTATGCAGTAGGAACCGGGGAGGTGCTGTTAATCCAATAGGGATACCTGGTGTTTTTTTTTTTTTTTTGGGGGGGGGGGCGGCTGAAGAGACCGCACAAAGCTCTTCCATGTACATGCGTATACAGCACAGAGTAAAACTATTATATAAATAGTTCGGACGTATACGTATACGTACGTATTCTGCGTGGTCCGTGTGTAATTCTACCACACACCCACAACATACATGCACGGGTTGGTTGTAGCCTTGCAATCAATTGATTCCCGCTGGCAGACAGAAACAGGCAGGCACACCGGGACCTATAACGTTCTTGAAAAAAACTTATATATTAGGTGCTACTCGTAGCGCCACAGCGGAGCCGTGGCCGTACCGCTCGTGGGTACGTACGATATGAAAAGCAAGAAGAGGGGATATTTCATGTACACACCCCGGGTTTCCAATATATATATATGCTTATTTATTTATTTATTCTATTTTCTCGCGGAAAAAACTGAGACCCCAACCAAGGAGGTGCCATTCTCTTATTCACATACAGAACAAAGCAGAGTTCTTCTTGTTCTAAAGATCGGCATCGAGCGTTGTTCCAGAACGAGATGGCCATCATGCCTGCGAGTTCAGTCTTGGACTCCCGGGCAAAGGGCGCCCGCCAACGCAGTAAGGTGAGCCAAGCGTGGCATGCGTTTGCCCGCTGAGGAGAGCGGCGCCATGTATGTGTCCCCGCTCTGTCGCCAAATTCAGTTCGAACCGGCGGGGAGATACCTGTGTCCAAGCTGCAAGAAGAAGAGGAGAAAGTATTGTTTCTTGATCGGTTTTTTATGATACTCGTACGTAAAACAGCAAAATAAAAGTAGCTCCCAGGCATGCGTCGACTTCGCATGCATAATATATATGGTGTTGCTTGCCTTGCGCATTCTGATATTATGCGACCCACGTTTCCGCACGGACCCCCCGTACATACAACACTACTGGAGTACGTAGGGACCCTTTCCTTTGCTGCACCCATCACACTGCAAAGCGCCCGCGCACCTCCTCCTCGTGTGTTCGAAAGCAACCAGCAACAACGCTCTCGCGTCGTAGGCAAAAAGCGCACACAGACAGACGAAACAAATAAAATCGAGGCAAGAATCTCACTCACAGAATTACTGAGCAACAACACGTAAAACGAACGCCCAATTTTAGAGACGAAAAACAGTATACAGCAAACAACCCCAAGCCCGCTTTGGCTCCCCTTGACATTTGAGGCATACCTGGTACCTGGTATCTATCTTCATCCGCGATCACGAGGAGGCCTCCCTCTACAGCGCAGTAGCCCTTCATTCAATTTAATTGAGCTGGTCCGCGGCAAGCAGGTCACTGGCGCCGTCAGATGCCGAGATTATCTGCCTTCGTTTTTTGTTTCCTTTTGCCCCTGGGTTCGTATAATAAACGAAAGTGCCTTCTGGTCACAGCCGTCAGCCATTATGCCGGCCACAATTGCAAGGGCTTTGACAGGTCGTGTCACGAGACACGGGTAGGATCGATTTGATATACTCGTACGATCCAGCTTTTTGTACCATACACTCTTTTTTCGTTTTACAATTTTATACAAGACAGGTTTTAGATACCCTGGTACTGCTGTAGTATACTTTCACTCGAAAAGCTTCCGTCGCCTGTGTACGATGTGTGTGTGTGTTCTGTCTTTCTATCCGTCGGCATCCAGCACAACCAGTGTCCGTGCCGATTCTACAATCAAATTCTAAAATTTCTTGTGCTAGTTCTGTGGCCACAAAACTGCGCCACAGAGATACTATTAATACTATTAATACTACTACTACTACTGCTGTACATTGTTATGCGGTAAAGCAGAGTGGACGACGCCATGCCTACCGTATTATACTGGTACATGTCACTCACACCCGTAGTCACCTGATTTTACCTCGAGGCACGTTCGTACGTGCCTGGTTTCAGAGGTATTATCTGTTTTACGTACAGGTACTGTATACGCGTATTATTGTGTGTTGCAAGTAATAATAGAGTTTGTTGTACCCCGACAGACAGGTACCCGGACTTTGTCAGATCCATTCATTACTCGTACCAGTGGCCGGGAACCCGTTTCGTAAGGCACTCATACCCGGGTAGTGTGGGTATATACGTATATATATACTCGGTTAGTGCGGGTACTCGGGTACCCGGACAACTTATAATACAGAGAGTTGCTTGCGGATGTGCACACAGAAAAGAGCGGATAAAAAAGGTACTTGGTACAGCTTCTAAGCAGTAGTACGTACGTGGGAAAAAACTGCCGTATGGATCTTGTGGCGATGTGGTGATACGATCTCCATGTATCTTGTGTCCGCTGTCTCCTCTCCTCCAGGAAATATTTTTTTCAGACGGTTTCCCAGTGGGTTTCCCCTTGTTCATGAAATATGTCTTGTTTCTTGGGCGTATGACATGCCTTAATCCCTTTAGAACCGCAGTCCCGTTTTGGGGACAAAGTACTTGGAATTTGACTGGTTTGTCCCCACAACGGGACTGCGGTTCTAAAAGGGTTAACCCTTTTAGTACTGCAGTCCTATTTTGGGGACAAACCACTCAAACTTCAAGTATCTTGTCCCCAAAACGGGACTGCGGTCAGAAAAGGGCTCAACACTTTTTAACGATATGTGATATCAGTATGTCATATCTCCAGTCTACGGGCAGGGCGTGTACTACCCGACGGGTATACTTGGACCCGGCGATTTACGTGTCCCCCGATGAGATATCCCTCACCATACCTCCTACTGTACTTATATTTATGTACAGTAGAAACCCCGTGAAATATCTCAGAAAAAACTGTCAAGAGTGTCAAAACACGCACAGCAGTGTACAAGAACTCGGGTACCAGGATACCCGGCGGTTTACTCGTCCCCGTTGCGATTTCCCTCACCATACAGTTCGTGGGCGCAGTATGTTGAGGAAAATAGGCTCAGATCGGTAAGAACAACAGGAAAATTGGGCCAAGAAACACAGCTCAAAAAAAGCGGGATCAACTCTAAATCCTACCCGGTATGCATTAGAGTTAGATCGAGGTCGGAAAAATAAGACATTGAGCCCGGACACCAAATTGACGTTTCTTTACACCGAGCATCCACTGTACCCGCTAGAGGTGTGCGTTGTTGGAGACCCTGGCAGCTTTCTCTGAGGTCGTCTACTGTAGGTATGGTGAGACATATCTCAACAGGGACACGTAAATCCCCGGGTACCCAGGTCCTAATACCCGGCGGGTAATAGGTCCTACTCGTACCCACCCGAACGGGCGGTGACAGGTCCAGATAGTACCCGTCGGGTACTCGGGTAGTAGACGAACGCGGTACAACTTATATCATAGCCATGTATAGGCTACAGCAGTACGTGTACACACTACAGTTGCACCCCGTCGAGTACCCGTTGGGTACCCGGATTTTTTAAGACCTACCAGGTACTACTATTACCCGTACCCATAGCCGGAGTCCCCGGTGGCTTGGTAGGTGGTCCGCGTGCCTATCAAGATCAATTTCGTGGGTTCAAGTCTTACCGAGTGTATGCTCGTGGCTTTTTTTTGCTAAAAAGAAATTGATTAGCGGAAAGCGCGAGAGCGTAAGTTAGCTACATTCGATGAAAATCGACGAGCAGTGGGAATGCTGAACCCTAAGCGCGACAAAAAATAAAGGCACGTACCAGGGGGGAGAAGGGTGGACACCTGTGACCACGGCTTGTCCAGAAGCTCGTTGAGGGTAAAACCTCCCACGAGTAAATCTGGAAAGTAGAAGTGATGTTGAAAAAAAATAAATAAAAAATGGCTGGGTCCCCGTTACTTCAGGCACGCACACTCGGGTAGTGTGAGTACCCGGGTACCCGGGCAACACACGGAGATATTTACGGGCATAAAAAAAGCGGACATGCACACAGAAGTGAGCGGAGAAAAAATAATACAGCATGTAATACGAGTACTACAGCAGTTTATCGGGCAACGCACTGGTAGGCTCAACCGGCAAAGAAAACACTGGCTTCGCCAGCTTGAGTCAATATACTGGACGGCATCATCAGTGTACTGGATCCCATACTGTAGTGGCCGGGGTGGTTGAAGGCATCGACACAGAAAAGGGCGGAAACAAATAATAGTCAAGAAAATGTCGAGCGGTATAATGCAACTTGGGGCGATGATGAAGCGTTCTTACTGTGTTGTGTTCGCTCTCTCCTCTCTGCTTTCGGTACTCCTTTGGATGATTTTCCGTTCCTGTTCGCTCGTGCGAAGCCTCAATATGTTTCCCCATGAGCGACATCCGAGATTGGAGGTCCCCTAGTTTGTTTTGGGGGGGGGATGGTGACGAAAAATCCCCTGTTGTCTCTCAAAATCTGAATCGCGAGTAGATTTTACCCATGGTGGTACCAAAACAAAAACAGTCGGTTCTTACCGGCTGCAACGGAATTAATACAAGAGCACGAGAGCATCCATAAGGGGGGATGCGGATGAAACATCCCCGGTTAGAGAAACGCCTCGATAGCGCTGAAAGTTTCAGGGTATTGTAAATATCAAGGTCGGGACACTTTGCATCCCTTGACAGGTTTGTCTATTGAGCAGGTACTCGTTGGTAGTCACGTGTTGTTTACTTATAGATGAAATTTGAGCAGCGTTATTCCTTCGCTACAAGTGGCGGCTGAGGGCAAGGCTCGTGCCTCGCTGGGGAAACCCCTGGTTTTCCATCTAAGATAAGCCTCGTAAGTACTACAATAACGATCCCAATACCTGAACCCAGGTCATTGCCGGGCTTTCAGCCTCATTCAAAGCAGTACCATATCTCTAGCCCACTCTGATGAGCCGTGCATGCATACTTATGGGAAATTCATGGAAACCCCAGTTCCACGAGCTAGAACACGAGTCGAAGTTGCGGCTCCCTAAACCCACTCCCACACCTCTGAACGGCAAGGAAATGAAGCCGGCAAGGTACGTCGAAAATATAAAGAACGGAAGGCCTAGCCTTAAGAGGCAGGAATAAATCGTCAACGAAAGCCATCGCCATGCCACCCGCAATGGGGTAGGGTGAGAAAGTGCCTACGGGAAAGCGAAAACTTGACACAAAAAACGAGGCGGTCCTGTTCCCCAGTAGGTGTTCTTGATTTGATAAAGATCGCCCCCAGCTCCCGAGCGGGGGGAGATCGGTAGGACGAGAAGAGAAGTAACACGGAATACGCCAAGAACCACCTAAACCCAGCCGACAACTCCGGAAACGAGTCCTGTGCCACACCTGAGTGGCCCGATTACCCAGACCAGCCCCGACACTGAGCACGGGGGTAAGCAGGACAAAATACACAAAAACTTTCCCCAACCCAGCCGAAACAAAACATACCAGGAACGTACCGAGCAGAAAAAAAGCCCTATCCTTAAACTCGGAAAACGCCGAAAAGTAGAAGACCACCAAAGTCCTGGAAAACGGCAATAATAAGAATATCGAGTGCAGCCGAGAAGAGAAAATCAGCTATCTACGGCGGCGCCTTGAGACTCGTCTACGTTACGCTTGGACCCCAGTGCAAACGCGCTAACCAAGTGTATATGTAGACACCAAGAACCTCGTACAGCTCTCGTCGAGGTCGTGTGGCGAGTCGGAGAGAGAGGAAGCTTTATCGGTCCCGAGTCGTCCAAGAATCGAACCTAATATACCCCATCCGTTGGTGTAGTCGCGCTGATTTTCCCGAGCCACCACAGACCGTCGTCGTTCTAGTACCCAAACATTGGCCCCGATTGGAAGCACGGTGTTGCAATATCGGCCGAGCCAATCGGCGTGCGATCCGCAGCCATAGCCGGGTGCCAGAAACCGCTCGCCGTTACTCCGAAAAATCTCCCGTTCTGCCGTGCCAATTGCTCTCCGGCGGTACAGGCGGTTGGTTTGGCGGTGCTGGTTCGGGGTGCTGGCCCACTAGCGCATAATTTCGTGGCGTGAAAGTTGAAGCTCCCTTTCTCGTTCCCAGGATGGTCGGAATAGTCCTGTCCAGTGCGCCTCGTGCATCACCGCGATGACACCACCTCGACCTTGCACCAATTGGTGTCCGGTAATCTTTACCACTTCAAGTCGCTGAAGAGGGGTCGAAACATCGTCCTGGTAGACGTGCCACGGGGGGTATTGCTTGGAGAAGTTGTTGAGCACGCATTGCGTCAACCCCGCTGGCAAACACTTCGGCCAGTCGCCACGGTCGTGGGGGTTGGCACAGGGCTTGCAGCGTTGAACCGATACGCGCCAGCGAGCATCAGCGCCGGGCATATCGGAAGGAAGATCCAAATACACGAGCTTCACCTCGAGAGTAGATCCGTCCGAGGTGCCCGCTGAGGAGCATGAGCCAACTGTGAGAACTTTGTAGGGGCCCGTCCAGTTGGGTGAGAGTTTGGCCTTGAGGATCTTGGCGTCCGTGTCGGGGTTCGCGCTCTGGCGGATGGTGGCCGCCGTATTGTACACCCACGCCCAGCCGCCAACGGCGAATTTTGGGGACTGAACGCAGCGCATCGGAAAGGGTGGAGTTGCAGTGGTTCACGCGAGCAACAGTGAGGGCGTGGTGTTAGCGAACGATATCGTTCGCGCGCTGCTGACGGTCCGTCGCCAAATCGCACTAGGCTAGGTGGTCGCGGGCCAAACTCCGGTGGCCGGCGACGCCAGCACGCTCTAAAATCGTGAGGGTGAGGCGTGGCAGCCGATCCATATGGACTTCGTTGGGAGCCAAACCCGTGACGGCGCTGACGGGTTTGTTGCGCGCAAATTCGACACGAGTGAGCTGTTCATCCCAGTTTTTCCGGAGCTCGTTTGACGACCATTGCCAGCATCTAGGCCATCGTGTGGTTTACACATTCCTGCCCACCGTTGCCGTTTGGTTGGTAGGAGCCCGTGGCAACTTTCCGAACCCCTAGAAGCTGATAAATGGCGTGTGAAAGCTTGGAGCAGAACTGGAGGCCACTGTCCGAGAGGATGCTGCGCGGGCATCCCCAGAGGAGAATATACCGGTTGAAGAGAATGTTAGCCGTGCCCTCAGCGGTGGACTCAGTCGCTGTGACTGCGAACATGTCGGCTCGGCGGCTGAAACGATCAGTGAAAAGTAAGATGTAGGTATATGGTATACTACTTCGGGGGTGGGTATCATAGAGCCGTCGTCGGTTTTTTATATCACTCATTTTTTGTCGAGGGAGAAACAGCCTACGATAGCAAGAAAGCATGGAAATGGGGATGCGGGTGAAAAATCCCCGGATTTTTGAAAAATGCCTCGGTGGCGCTGAATTTTTCAGGGTAAACTAACTCGGGGGCGGGGGATCATAAATCCATCGTCGTATTTTCGATATTCCTTATCGACCTCAAGTTAACAGTCGAGCAAGAGACGGAAAACATTTATTGCATAGAATACTGTGGATTTCATTGAAAACGTCCTTGCGCGCCCAGTTTTTCTCCGACTGCAAATCTGAGACCGGCTACCTCCCGTAGCACGGCCAAGCCGCGTTGACTGAAGCTTTACTCTTTTGAAAAATGCCGCCGGATTATCGATTTTTTTCTCCCAAAATATTTTTGGAGCTTTTCAGGTGGAGGACTTGTTTTTTCTTCGAGAGGGTTTTTTTTTTTAATCGTTTCGGAGCGGCCGTTTCCGACCCAACAGCAGTTTTTATGTTTGTTTGAAGAACTGAGCGCGCAGAGCGAAGGTTCCTCTAACCTCGGATGCCGCCCCATGTATCCCAATTTAACGCAGTACCGCACTAAACCGGTTGAGATCGGGGTCTCACTTTAGCGCGGTTATTGTCGCCTGGTGACCGGTCGGACCACGACTGCGAAAAAGTATCAATGCCTTTCCTTTATGCTTGATTCTGGCTTACGATATACCAGGTACTAATCTTGAACTGGGATTTAATAGTAACAGAGCCTACAAGCGTACTATCAAACACTAAAGTGGGTTTAAGACCAGGTACCTGGTATGATAGCATAGGTTTATTTTTTTATTTATACGCAGTAATAATAGCTAGCTTATACTTCGAAGTATATAGTTGCACCGGTTTTGGTGGTCGTCGCCTCAATCATAGTCTGTATCGGACGCGTATGATACCGCATAGAAAATGTGGATATATTCAGGGGTTTACGTGAAAAACACGCCCGACACCCCACGACCCACTCCTCCTCCTCCTCCTCCTCCTCCTCCTCCTCCCATTTTCGAGACCAGGGGGCTCAGCAGTCTGCTAAAACCAAGAAAAAAATCTAGCAACGTTTTGCTTCGTAATTTCGTCCAGATATCCCACGCCGTTTTTTTGCTTCTTTCGTTTTTACCTCTTCAAGGAGTGTTGTTATAAATACTATCCTGGGCTGAGTGATCGACCAATTTTCGACCCCGATGGCTCTGTAGGGAACACCTTCACATTTGAGGTCGTCGAGGACACGGATTCGAATTTCACTTCGAACGTCGCTTTTATGGAAGCGCTTGCGCGTGCGCGCCCCAAGAACAAAAACATGTCTTCCTAGTTACCCAGGCATTGAAATGAAGCGGGTGGCGGGTCCACGCACGGCCGTATACGGCACCGTTACGCCCTAAAGATCCCGCCGTTCAGAGAGGGCGATGAAGATATCGTACAGTATATGGATTACCCTGGGCTGGGTAACAGATATATCTTCTACCAGCGTATTGATTACCCTGGGCTGGGTAACGGATCGATCTTTTACCCTTATAGCTCAGTAGGTAACGTCTTCACAGTATATAATTGTAGTGCCGTTTCGTCTTTTCGCCGTAGCACCCCTGGTTTATTTGCTATGTACTCTCAAACAAACGGACTCAAAGTTTACTGTTCAAGAGGTCTGAGGCATTTTTTTTATAACAGCAGTATGAAGGAAGGCTCATAACCTCGAGGGTCATGACCTGAAGGAATAATGCATGTTGAGGCTCTGTCTTCTATGAGAAGAGATGCAGAGGCGGCACCGAAGTGTCTGTGAAGATCACTTGTGATGAAGAAAGAAGATGGTTTGAAATTGGCGCTTAATTGGCCATTATAGAAGGAATCTTGATCTCAGAGATCAAGAGGAGAAGAGGAAAGGAGAAGAAGAGAGGAAAGGAAATGAATGGAAATGGAAAGGAAGCAGAGGAAATGGAAAGGAAGAAGAGGAATGATCGAGGTGGGCGCTGCCATCACCTGATCACGAGACAATGCCCATGCTACGGGCAGGTTTATTCTACAACAGCCCGTCAAGGTTCCGTGAACCGTTCCTAGCAATGTCCCTGCAACGTTCTATGTAGCGTACTCGTAAAGTTCTATGGAACGTTACCTGCTACTTACTGTGGTAGACTAGCTACCCTGCGTTACGATCAGTATGATAGAGATAAGTTGAAAACAGTGCGTCGGCAAGAAATAACAAACTCAACTTTCGCCGCATATCGTATTTCTCCGCATCTATCATAAGATAGTCTTAGTAAGCTCGTGTGAAGTGTCTGCACATCACAATAGATATGGATGTCAACGTCCATATGCTGACACAGTACATAGTGTACGTACCGAGAAGTTCAACTTTGGATACGAGTATAGTGTACGTACCGAGAAGTCCCTTGTTTTTTTTTCCCGTTTTTTCTTTCTTTGGGAGAGTTTCTTTTCATAGAGCTGTAGCATTAATAACGCAATATCACAACGATATTAAGCACACCGTCAGCAGTATAATACGAGCACTCTACCGGTAGTCCCGCACCCGTGACGACCCCAGAAAAAAACGTGGATGGCAACAAGTACCAGGCATGAGCAGGATGTGCCCACTCCGCGGCATGCGGTTATGGTCCCCCAACGAGTACCGTGGTTGCGATTCCCGTACAAAACACAAACCAGGTATAATAATACCGTGAATTACCGCCGTGGCAGGTTCCCGTACAAAATACGGATACCGTGGAATTACCGTCATGGTTGGTTATCGCCCCGTGAGTACCGTGGTGGGAATTCCCGTACACATGCGCATATAGCTATCTGGTACTCAAACAGTACCCTAAACTACCGGAGAAAGTTCCTAAACCATACATGGTACATCTGTACAAATTGAAGCTGTTACGAACATCAACAACGCGGCTCCACGGTAAACGTTTTGAGCGTTACATGGCGTCACGGTAAACGAAAGATGGGAAACGCGAAGGCAATCTGTACCGGTAGTAGCTTCCAGAGCGTAAAATGGGCGTTCGCCACGAGCCGCAAGGGCGTTTCCGCAGACAGGGCCCCCGGAGGCCTCCCGGAGTGCCCCCGGATATTTTTGTTTGTACAATATATATGCGTATACTATTAATAGGCATAAACTCACCATGTGCGTCTTACGCCCTCGTCCTTTCCTCTTGTAGACGTGGTGCCGGCTGGATTAGAAAGGCAGCCAGCAGACACTTTTTGGCGAATAACACGCAAAAAGAGAGTCGTTTGAGGCGGAACAGTCCGTGTTGGACCATCCTTCCTCATTCCCAACCAGCTCCTCCTCATGCCCCACCAGGTCCCTATCGCTCTCTTGCAAAATTCCTTCCTCCGTTGATTCCTCTTCCACGTTCATCACCTGCTCGTCCTGTTCCTTATCCACAACATCCGTATTTCCACCCATAACCACCTCGCCCTGTTCTACCACCGACGCGTGTACCTTAAGTCTCCGATCCTCCTCCTCCGACCCTTCCCCGGAACCTCCACCAGTTTTTAACGGTTGATGGCTAATGTTCGGGCTCCCTGGTGTCGGGTAACCCACTCTCTGCAGAACGACCCATGCTTCCCTGGTGGTTTCTAGCACTCGTGTATACTCCAGGCACCCCTTTTGTTACCCTCTGTATTCACATAGCAGCTGTTCGGTTAGGGTGGTAAGAAGGTCCCAGTAGTTTGGACAGTATGGCAGCTCTAGTCCTCTCCTGAGCCTCGCTCGCTGACTTGCAGCCTGCAGATTCCCGCTCTCTTTGCGGTGGCCTATCACAAATGACCCACTCTCCAGCCTCGCGGCTGGAAGTCGCCTGTTGCAAAAGCCCAAGGACTGCTTTCACCAAATCCTGCACTGGGGTGAGTTTCGCTGCTCCAAGGCTCCTTGTCCTCGGCTTGCGTGTTCTGCCTCCTCTGTGGCTCCTCATGCGTGCGGGTTGCGGGCACATGCTCCTCGGAAGCTGCCTGTTGCTTGTGGCGTTCGCTGTAGCCGCGAGATTTGGCTATTCCTGTACAGTCCCAGGCCCTACCCCGAGGTCAGTCCTTTCTTTGTCGGCCATTCCATCGAACATTTGTTTTGCTTCGCGAGTATTGCTTCTGTCCAAGGCAGGTCTGATGCGTCACTAGCCGCCGCGAAAGCCATTTTGAACTTCAGTAAACTCTCAGTGGGTCTCCCTCAGCACAGGCTCCCGTAGCAGTCCGTCCTTGCGCTCACCCTCTTGCACCAGAGATCTGATCAACTCTTGTACTACAGTATCACGGTGGGCCATAGTTAATAAGACCTACGGTACACACAAAAACCTATATATTTCCCTATCTTTACTAAGAATTTTTGGTCCTATTTACTATGGTCCCCCGTAATAGTATTTCAGGTGCATGGGTGTTTTGTGCGTTGCCTCGCTCGCGAAGAGCGGTGGATTAAGACCCAGAAAGCTATGAGGCTGGCAAAAAATAGAAAAACATCAATTATATTATTGTAAGAAACCAAAACACCAAGTTGACAAAGGGGGAGTCTTATCCCCTTCGCTCTGGAACCCTGAAAGGGCACCCCATAACTACCTCCGCCATCTCCCGAGACGAATTGTATTACGTGAAACCCACCAAGCAGCCAATCAAACTTCATCGGAGTTTTGCGCGACTTTGAGCGACGGCTATGTCCTACAAACAACCCCCTGCACAAAAATGCCGCACAAATTTGTTTCGCCTACGGCGAAAAGAGGCGCCGCACACAAACTCGTGGTGCGGCAAGCCGCGCCACACCAACTGCTCGAGGTGAAAAAAAAAGGGAAAATGCGGGGAGAATGTACTTTACGCCCTGGTAGCCACCAGGCACAAGGAGGAAACATGGGTAATGCGCACGTATATGCGACCAACACATACGGGTGTACCCAAATATGTACGGCGTTATTATTGATTTCATCCCTATATCTGTACCGTATGAAACACACGGTATACCGCCAAAACCTGGGTGAACCGTGTGCCATCCGAACGTGTACCGCGTTCATGTTGATTCATCGTTTTACATGTACTGTATGAATACATGCCGTATGCCAATACCGTCCCGGCATGTACCACCGTGTGCAGCATGAAGTTACAGCCGTCGCCTATTACTGTCATCATAAAATCGCCGTGTTCCGTTTCCTTTTCCGTCCGGAACAAGGTTTCCGCTGTCTTCCAAAACCGCCCAGGTTTTGAATAGATTCGATGGAGTGCTGTATAAGGAGAAAGCCCTCGATAATAAAGTCTCCTGAGAGCGTGCTTACGTACGCAGTTACAGCTCCCCCTTTGTTGGAACTGCGCTCGCCATGCTTAGTTCTCCGAAGGTTGAGAGCCTAACGCCGTCGGTTTCGGTGGCGTTTGCTGGGCGCTATATGTCTCCTTGTTGGGCGTTACTTTTTTCGCTGTTGGGCAGTAGGACACTCCGCCGCTTGGTGGAACTGATATTCCTGGTATTGCTTCGTCTACAGTGTTGAGTCTCAAGTTCGAGCCCTCAGTCCCCCTCCATCCAGGTGCCTCGAAGCATCCAGAGTGTGATCAGCGTTGATACAGTGGTAGTAGTAGGATGTACTTCTTGTTCTGATCTGTTTGTCGGTCACGTCGTGTCTCGCTTCGTTCTTTTCCCTCTTCCCCCTGCCTTGTCCCGTTCCGTTCCGCCCGCCCCCCGCTTTTCAGCCCCCCTCCACCCCGCACCTTATGGCCCTGGACCCTACCGCCTTCAGGTTGTTTTTGATCCGGCACATCGACAACCGGGTTGCCCTGTGCACGAGCGAGGAATTCGTGGGGTACTTTGCCGAGCTCTACGGCCTAGAAGGGTCGAACAAGCGGAGCATGCTCCATGACTGGTTGAACGTGCACAACGCTCTAGCGCAGGCGTGGGTGCGTGACTACAGAGCTAACGGGTACATTGTCGTGAGCGATGCAGTGGACTATGTCACGGGCGCTATTGGGGACGCTGCTGCGGGAGTCGGGACGGGAGAGGGTACCCCCGAGACGCGGATCGCCGCCGAATTCGAACACGTCGACGGTGGCATGGCCGAGTCGAGGGTGGTAGTGTGCGTCGCCCAACCAGACGCAGGGGTGGCTCCGGGGGTCACTTGCCAGGCCGTGCGTGGGGATCAGGGCGAGGACGAGGTACGAAGGGGGCGCCTCTCTGCCCCGGTGGGTGCGCCACTGGGTCCCGTGTCGATCCCGGCCGAAACATGCCGACACACGCGTGCCCCCTCCGACGGACGCTCTGAGCGCGAGCCGGCGGTGGCGGTGGGGGCAGCGGTCGTCGCAGCGGCAAGAACGACAGCAGGAACGGTAGAAGGGGCAAGAGAAAGGGCGGGGGCAGGTGCCCGGGCAAGAGCAGAGGCGGCGGCCGCGGTGCTTGCCGCTGCTGAGGGGGTCAAGGCCAAAGCGGCGGGGGCGGCGGTGGAGGCGAGAGTGGTGGCGGAGGAGGAAACGGAGGAAATGGTGGCGGCCGCGAAGGAAGAAGAGAAGAAAAAGGCATGTATGATACGTACCGGTGCATTTTTTTCTTGTGCTGCAGCTTTTTTTGTCTTTGGCTGTAACTTGGTGACATGTTCAAATGTATTCAAAATCTGACGACGGTTCCGCAATCCCCACCCCAACCTTACTGACGTACAGGGCAGCGCCGCACGGCAGTGCAAGGGCTCGCCAGGCCTCGTCCCCGACCCGTCGCCCTCTCCTGTAAACGTCTGTGCGGCCTGCAAGACAGGTGGCACGGGAAGATCGGCCGCATGCTGCCGGGCATGCAATCGGTTGTTCCACCCCCGATGCGCGGGATACGTCTCGAATTTGAGCGGGACGCCCCCGCCCGACTGGGTGTGCACCGACTGCCCCGGCGGGACAAAGGGCGCCGACGATGAAAGGGTGCACCCCTTCTTTAAGGGCAAGGGCATCGTAGCGAAAGGAGGCCCCACGTGGTGTGCATTTTGCCTCCGCAGCGGGGCTCCGGGCACAAATAAAGACACCAACCGGAGGCGGTGCCAAGAGTGCGGGTTGAAGGCCCACGCCCACTGCCTCGACGTTTTACCGCGCTCCCCTGATGGATCGTTGGAGTGCCAGGAGTGTCAAAGGAGGCGTGAAGGAGATTCTCTCGACGGGCCCGTCTTTGCGCGCCTGCGGACGGCGGCGGAGGCGAATATGCGGGAGGGGGTGAGGGCTGCGAAAGCCACAGTAACGGCAGCGGGAAGTCCCTTTCGTTCGTCGACGGGGTCTGGTGAGGGTTTATCTACACCCACCAGTAGCGCAGCTACCGCCGCTACCGCCGCTACTGCCGCCACGGAGAGGGTGGAGGCTGGGGCAGGGAAAGGCCATGGAAAGGCGAGTTTGCAAGCGAGGGGGCTTGGACCAGCGCTGGTCGAGGGAGTGGGCATGACCGCAGCAACCGCTACAGCTACCGCTACTGCTACTGCTACCGCTACCGTTTCCGCAGCCGCTGCCACCACCGCCGAGGCCGCTACCGCCACGCTCGCAGCCATCTCCAATGCCTCGTCGGCCGCAACCGGCGGTGGTGTTGGTGGTAGTGTCGGTGTTGATGTTGATGCTAGTGGTGTTGGTGTTGATGGTGCTGGGGGTGCTGGAGGTGCTGGTGCTACTGCTGGTGCTACTGCTGGTCCTGCTGCTGGTCCTACTGCTGGTGCTGCGGATACTGTTACTGAGGCTGGTGCTGATGGCGCTACTGGTGCTACGGTTGCTGGTGCTGGTTTTGCGGCCATCGCTTCAGGGGTTACGCATATTGGGGTTGCCGCTGCTGGTGCTGCGACTTCTGTCGCTTGTCCTGGTACTGCTACTTCGGCTGCTGCTGATGGTGAAGATGGCGCTGATAGTGCTGGTGCTGCCATCGCTGGCGGTGGTAGTGCTACTGCTGGTGCTGCCTCTGCGGCTGAGACAATGATAGCTGCGCCGGGGTTCGTTGCGGAAACAACGGCTTGCCGAGATGGACTAAACGCATGGGGGGTTTCGAAAGAGATCACTCGCGAGCGTACCCTCTTCGAAGGGCGGGCCGAGCGTAAGGTGGCGGCCGAGAGAACGGTGGCAGGGGCAGGGGCAGGGGCATGGGCGGCGAAAGAAACCGAGGCAGGGGCAGAGGCGGCGGCTGCAGTGACAGATGCTGTTTTGGCGGCCGACGAAGCCGTCGCGGTAGCGAAAGAAGAGGTGGAGGAAGCCGCGGCATTCGCTAAGGAGGAAGCAGAGGCGGTGCTCGCGGGGGCAAAGCAGAAGGGGGAGGAGATGCAGGCCGTGGCAACGGAGAAGGCGGAGATAGTCGCGGCGAAGGCAAATAAGAAAGCGGAGTTAGTCGCGGCGCTTGCGATGAAGGAGGCGGAGGAGGTGCTGGCGCTGGCTAAAGGGAAGGCGAAGGGAATCGTGGCGACGGCTACGGCGGAGGCGGAAGCGATATCGTCGGCCACGGCGGAAGAAGCAGCGGCTACAGCGGCGGCTGCAGAGGGGGCGACAGCCGCGGCTGCGGTGGCTACAGCGGAGGCGGCTGTGGCGTCGGCAGCGGCGGCGGAGGTAGCAGCAGCGGCGAGGAGGAACGTTAAGGATGTCGAGGACTCTGGGAGACGCGCTCAAGCCTGCCTAGTACTGGCAGGGGTCGCTCGACGCCGGTGTGACCGCACTTTGATGAAGGCCTTCACAACGTCCAGATGCTCTACGCTGGCAGCAAGGCCAACGGAAGCGGCGGCGGCAGCGGAGGAGGCAGCGGAGGTGGTGACGGCGGCGGCCGTAGAGACAGCTATGGCGGCGGCTACGGCGGCGGTGACGGAAGAAGTCGCGGCGGCAACGGCAACGGCGGCGGCGGCGGCGGCAGTGGCAGAAAAACAGATTGAGGACGCCGAACGCGAAAACGCGAAGGTGGAGGAGCGGATGAGAAACCTGAGAGCCTTCGCAACGGTGAGGCTGGCAGAGACAGCAGCGGAGGCTCGAAGGGTCGTCCAGGACATTGAGAATTCCGAGAGACGCTCTCGAGCCTGCCTGATGCTGGCAGGGGTCGCCCGACGCCGGAGCGACCGCGCTTTGATGAAGGCCTTCGCAACGTGCGGACGGTCCACGTTCACAGCAATGCCAACGGAAGAGGCGACGGCGGCCGCAGAGACAGCAGCGGTGGTGGCGGTGGCGGCGCCGGCGGTGGAGGAGGCCGATGGGGGGGACAACGAGGAGGGGGAGGGGGGGAGGAAGAGGGGGAGGAGAGGGGGCAGGGGGAAAAGGGGAAGGAAGGGGAGGACCGAGGGGGAAGGGGAGGAGAAGAGAGAGGTGGAGAAGGGAGAAGGGTACGGGGAGGAAGGGGAGGAGAGGGGGGAGGCCGGGGAGAGGAGGGGGGAGGGGGAGGAAGGGGAGGAGAGGAGAGCGGGGGGAAAAGGGGAGCTGGGGGGGAAGAGGGCGAGGGGAACGAGAGGGGGAAGGGGGAGGAGGGGAATAGGGGGGGGGGGGGGAGAAGGAAAGGGGGGAGGAGGAGGGAGAGGAGATCGGGGAGGAAAGGAGCGTGACAGAAGAAATCGCCACGTCTGTGACTTGGGGCGACACCGTCGAAGTTGCACGGGCGGGGGGCGAGGTGGGGAAAGTTGGAGCTCTTGACGGTAGGGAGGGCCAAGTAGGATAAAACCCAGAAAGGTGGGAACTGCCCACGGTAGGGAATGGGTAGCTAGGGATAGATCGCAGTTTGGTGTAATGGCTTGAGAGAATGCGCGCCAGCAGTAGGAGTTATTTAGGCGCCATATGATTTATAATAGTGGGGTACTTGTATGTAGCGCCTTGCCTTGCTCTTTGCTTTGCCGTGCGCTGGCTCGCTTTACAGTGCTGTCGTACAGGCGAGTGGCATAACCGTGATACTATCATAACACGATCGTCCGGTTTGGCGTTCTGTCCCCGACTCCAGTTTTTGGGAGACCGTCATCCTGCAGAAACACGACGAATAGACTCGAAGCGACAAGCTTACCTGGTGCAGTGATCGTACACCCCCCCCCCCGCCCATCTCGGTGCTACCTCTGCCCCTTCCATTCGCCGTCTTTCGTTGATATTGACACGCTTCTACTACGTGTTTACAGGGAGATGCTATCAGTGTCCTGGGAGCTACGGTCGCCCCCGCTACCTACGGCCCAGCTACCACCACCGACCCCGGTACCCACGCCGCCGCTGCCGCCCCCGTCCAAGGCATCCCTGCCGCCTCGGCAGCCGCCGCTGCTTACCCCGCCACCGCTTTCGCCTTCGCCACTCCCGCCGCCGAATGTGGAACGTACTCGCTCTGGGGCCACCGCGGGATCGGGTTCCAGGCAGGTGTCGACACGAGCAGGTGATTCTGTTCTCATCACGAGAAGAGATGAGCATTTTCTTATCTCGTTGACTCTCGTCGAGGCATTCATACACACGCTGCTACGAGGCGCTATCTGCTGCCTGGTAGTCAGTGTTCGGGGTGAGAAAAAACCCTTGGCGGAATCGAACTCACGCAATCGAGCCGAAGAGTCACAAAGGTGAATCCACTCTGATAGTCCTCCGGGACGACCGGGTATATATACGGTACATTGTCGGAGGGAAGAATAAATAATTTAAAATAAAATATCGCATCGTAATCGCAAATAAACGAGTACGTACGAGTATGCAGTTATTTTTTGTTATTTTGACCGCCTTTTTCTTTTCTTTTTCATCTTGGGAAGCATGTCTACTGTTTGAACACTGCGCTTGCGCTGAGCATTGGGTGCTTTCTTGAAAACGAACGATAAGAAGCATGATTAAGCTCGTTCTTTTTTGTTTTTTATTCTCACCTGACGAAATGAGCTAGGGACACACGACGGTATACCAGGTGTAAATAAAACAAAAGGTGGGAAAATATGAAGAACATCAAAATAATTTAGAAACAAGGAATACATCAAAATTATTAAACCAATAGTTCGTTAGTATACATATTTTCACATACTTGTTGTAAGTTTGATGTGAAAATACCGATGACACTCTCAAAACGCCTCTCAGGGCACAGGTATTAACATTTTTTTTTTAAATGTTGTAACAATAGTTTTGCCTTCGAATTAGCGAAAAATGTCAATATCTTGTGCGATTTCTCACCTATTAATAGACGTTGTTTTTCCACAAGGCAAATATATATCTATACAACAAAGGAGATCGAGAGCTCATGGTGCTTTCAACGTGGCTTTTGTTTTTTTCCGACTTCACCTACAGCACTGGTAATCGACAAAGCGACGAAGATTCCTTACAAAATTCTAAAGCTTGAAGGTCGTTTCGTTCATGAAACACGAAAGTGTGATGCTTTGACACAAACGTAGGCAAATACCTCATCGTATTCATACGCTCAGACGTGTTGTTGGAAATGGTATGTATGTAAACCGAAAATCCGTGAGATATCGTCGTTTTACTCAAAATGGCTGATGATGGCCGACTTTTGGCCGGTCTTCGAGATTTTTTCTTAACGCGTAATAGCGTAACTGCTCGAACAAAGTGTTGGAGTCTGCTTCTCTTCCTCGCGCTCAGCGTCGATTCCTCTTGTCTTTGGAGGTCGCGAATAGGGCTGTGTCATCCTAAAAAGTGTTTGGCTTGGGCAGTTATGACTACGAACGATATTGGACATAATGCATCGGATGAACCATGTAGTATGTGTCTCTCTTTGTATCACTGTGTTGCTGTTATTGCGGGGGACCATAGTTAATAGGACCAAATATTGTTAGTAAACATGGTTAAATATTTGTTTTTTTATGTATAACATAGGTCCTATTAACTATGGTCCCCCGTAACAGTATTTATCCTGACCACACCCGCAACCTTGACACTCCCTTTTTTGTGCTTTCGGGTTGTTCTGCTGTGCACACACCACGCAGGTAAAGATGCTCAGAGGGCGCCTAGCCGTTCAAGGGCAAAAAACGAAGGGTGTTTCCTTGCGTGGTGGTGGAGGCGGCGGTGGCAGTGGCAGCATTCGCGGCGACGTTTCTTGCATTGGCGGCGCGCACCCGCCACTGCACTTGCCCCCCCCACGTTTAGGCTCCATCCAGTGCCCCAGACCACCGCCCTCACCGAGTATTCAGGCCGTGGTTCGCCGATGGGTTCCTCTCGTGGGAAGGGGGAAGGATGGCTTCGGGCGGAAACGACTGATTCATCGGGATGGTGGTGATGAGGATGAGGAGGCAGGAGCTGAATATGAGGGTACTCACCCCACCCCTGGAGCGCTTGGAAGGGGTATAGCTGTTCCAAGGGCAAAAGAGGGTGTTTCCTTGCGTTGTGATAGATGTAGCGGTGACGATGGTCCGCGGCGGTGGCTGTGATACGGATGCCGCGCACTCGCGACTACATTTGCTTTTTGCAGACCCTTCGGTGCCCCGGACCGCTGCCCTCACCAAGCACTATGGCCGTCGTTTTGCGGATGGGTTCGATTGTTTTCGTCGTTACGGAATCCCTACCGCTTCCCTACTCCTATTGGCATGTCCCCCCCCCCCCCCCCCCCCCCCCTTCGTCCAAGCACTATTTGCCTGGTCGGAGAAAAGCCGACATTCTCCGTCCCGGCACTGTAGGGATGCAAGGGTCTATGGTCATACGACTACGGCCATGCATGAGATCGAGTGCATATCTCCTATCGAGTACACCCCCCCCCTCCCCCCCCCCCCCGCCTTCGTTTTGGTGTTGTTTGTGTGGTTTGTTAATCGTACATAGCTCATTCCCTGTCGTTAGTAGGTTGAATGCTACGTATGGGGCAAGCAAGAAGACCAAGCACGAATGGCACGATCCATCTCGTTGCATTGCATGGTTCATGATATTGTTGGTGGACGATGCCATCGTTGGTGGGACGTTTGCTTGCTTTGCTTACTCCGTAGTGCCAACCATGAATGGCCGTGAGTGGCGTGGCGAATAGTATACGCGCATGAAGCCAACTGAGGAAGGGGGGGGGGGGGGGGGGCGTGTAAAAGGGAAGTTAGCTGCCAATAGTTGGGAACGGCGCCTGAAGAGAGGTTAGAGGTAATGATGGACGGTAAAAAACGAGCATACGAACACTTGGGAGGGAGGGGGTCGACGCTTTTTTTGTGAGAGATAGGTGGAGAGAAGGATGAAGGCAACGAGTGGCGACGGAAAAAAACCTCAAAATAAACATGTGGGTCACGTAAGTAGAAAGAACGGGCAGGAGGAGATGTTTGCCGAAGAGTGGGCAAAACATTTGGACGTACAAAAACTAATGAGGCGGAGGCGGTGACGTAATAAATATTGCGAAGTGCTGGCGGAGCGAAGAGGAGGAACTAGTGGTGGTGGGCGACGAGCGGCGGTTGGCGGGATGATTTGTCTTGGCCAAAGGCGAGACGTGTGCATTTTGTTACTCGTTTTTTTTCTGATTCTATATTGATGTTAGACCTCAGACGATGGGCTTAAAAATGCCGGTAGGTTACCTACCAATTACGTGGACCCCTGCGCGCCTCCCTTTCGCATTTTTGTTCCTGTCTTGTCGGAAGAAGGCAATAAGGTGGGAAACGACTACGGTTACACTCACCGCGGCGGCGCTAGAGGGTCTGGTTACCCTTTTTTTCTTCTGTTAAATAGTTCCAACTCTTTGACTTGAAGTGGTTTCCCCCCGAAACGCGGGTGGGCGCAGTTGGCTGCACAGGGGTCGAAGTTGGTGCTCCTCAGATACGTTTAGCTTTACTTCCACAACCAGCTGTCCGCGACAGAACGGTCGCCAGCGTGCTGCGGATGTTGTAGGTGGAACACCCGCCATTTTTGTTTCTCCAAAACATTTACTCATGCTGTTTAGTTTGGGCGGGGATAGGCAGGACGTGGCGGGGGTGGTGGAGCTATCACTTGTTTCTTCTATCATTACATTATTACCACCGCTAGCAGCGGTTTTCAGTTGTGCGATACATTGCTATAAGTGAGGTGTCCAATCACGTATCCAGGCAGGCAGGCAAGCAATCAGGGATGTAGACGCGCAGATATATACACCAGCACAGTTTCGAGGGATACCTTCGTAGGTAGGCAGGTGGAACAGTCTAGGCGATGAAGAGCAACTATGCTAGGAAGACGCGGTCTGACCCCCTGATTGGCAGGCCCTACACCAAAGCCTGCCAGGTATGCGCGAAGGCCGAAAGATAACTTGACGCGCCCAAAATGGGTTGTTGTTTCCCACCATATCAATAACATGACAGCTTGCTTGATGAGGAGGGAGGAGGAGGAGGGTCCGCGTTGGTTCACGATGGATTGTTGCTGGTTGTGGTGCTGGTGATGCTGGTAGATGGTGATGCTCCGTGCCTTTTTGTGCCAACGATTGGTCGCGTTTGGGGAGGATGCGCCATTAATAGGCATGCGTGTTATTAGTAGCAATTGATCTGTACTCTTGTCTGTCTGCCCGCCTGCGAGCGAACATGATGGATGCCTCGACGATCTCTGTGCTTTCGTTGATTCCCCTGGACGAATGTTTGCCAGCTGTTGTTGCTGGGAGTAAATATGCCAGCCTTATCCTGTAAGCAGCGTTGTTACGTACCTGCCTGGTACGTGATTCGTTTTGCTACGTTCCAGCCCACCGGCGGCACTTCTTACTAGTTACCTAGAATGCAGTTGCCAAAGAGTACGCAAGAAGAGGAGTCACTACACAAGTCGTACTGCTGCGAAGGAAGGCCTCGTCATACTTGTGCAACTACATAGCATACCTGGTATATACCATGCGGTCTGCCGTTGATCTAGGGCCGGCCGCTACTTGCCCATGAATTGTGTACTTGCCGAACTTTATTGCCTTCTTACTGTTCGTACACCCACTAATCGTGCTGTACGCATGTGTGAGTGTTCATATCGATATACTGCCGGACTAATACAAAAGGGTTATGATCTTATCCATAACAAGAATACGGCTAAATTCGACGAGCAGTGGTGGAATGCCGAACCCTTTGCAAGATGGAAATGAAGGCATTCACCGGGGGGGGGTTGACAAGTTTATATCTGTGACTACGGCTATAGTCCGGGAAAGAAGGTCGTTGAGCGGAAAGGCTGCCGCGGGTTGAGCTGAAATAAATTTGAAAGTGACTTCAACGCAAATTGAGGGGAACCTATGTTAATGTAAGGGGGGGTGTTGTCGACCCCTTCTTGAACTAATCCCCCTGGCTGCTGCTGCTGCTGCTGCTGTTGCTGTTGTTGCTCGGTGTTGTCGTTGCTCCTAATACCGCTATGTGTGGTGTGTGGTGTCTTTAACGTTCAGTGATGGTGTTTTATTCGTTACCTACAGTAGGTGCAACAGTGCCGCTGTTGTTGTTGGCGAAAACGGCTTTTTTCGAGTTTCGAAAAAAACGATTTTCTGTTATTTCATCATGTTTTTGGTTCTGGACACTTAGTCCAATTCTTATGGGAGGACTCTGACTGGAGCCACGATAAGCTTACTGAAGGACGGTGGGCTCTCGAGATTCCTTTCGGGAGAGCTACTGTTCACTGCTTCGTACCTGACGGACCGGACACCACCCTGGGCGCTCAACATGGGAACCCCGTACAAGGATCTTCATGGGAAGGAGGCGACACTGCAACACCTCAGGACCATCGGCTCCAGAGGTTTCTGGGCACATCTAAACGCGCGCCAAGAAGCTGAAGGACAGGGCTTGGAAATGCATGCTCAGCGGCTACAGCCGAGACGCCAAGGCGTACCGCTTTCTTAAACACAATATCACGCCAGGAGATAGAGAGCATGAATGTCCTGTTCATCGAGACGCCGCCAACGCTGGTGTTACTGCCGATCAACTAGACGGGAAACATCGACGAGATAAACAATGCCGGCGTCACCTATTTACCCTACGGACCAGAGGTCGACGACATAGTGCGAGACGTACGAGACTACACATTGTGTCTCGATTTCAACTACGATGTAACGTACGACCACACCATCCTCATCATGCTCAACGCGCGACTAGACAATAGCCGGACTCCTGCCGAAAATCCGTAGATTGACTCAACGGGACGTGCTGGCCGGAGAAGAGAGACCGGGAGTGCCGGCGGACGGCGTCAGCGGACAACAATCGCCGACGGACGACGGCGGCGGACAGCAGCCGGTAGCAGGTGGTGGAAGGGGGCAGCAAGGAGGACACGCTAGAGGGATGGTCTCCAACTCAGGGGGAGCAACACCTCAGAACCAGGGTTCAGAGCATCCGCACGGTGCTTGCTACCGCGGTGGAGAAAGGGTGGGCGTGCTTGGGATACGAGTCACCCGTGATATCACAAGCGGGATCGCTCGCAATTTCCCAGGAGGACTACACCAGGAGACTGATCGTGAAGTACGGCAGGGACCTGTCCCTAGTGCACCGGAAAGAGAAGAGTCTGGACGAGGAGGCCAAACGGCGATTCAAGCAACTGTCGGCAGCACAATGCAACCAACGCATCTGACACGCCATGACAAGTTTTACGAGGTGAACCAACTCGCGAGGCCAATCCATCAAAGGCGCACATGGGAGAAACCATATACTTCGGTACCTAGCCGGGGCGTGGATTTCAGCATCGCCTACAACAAAGGGTGTTTAGGATCAAGTATTATGCGGGCGCCAACTGGGGTACTAACCCGGACAACGCGAGGTCAACTTAGCTGTAAGGTCAAACATATCATCGACATTGAGAGGAGCTCTGTAGCAAGTGCACGGAGAGGCTCTTTGCGAAGCAATAAACGAGTCTATTTGTTTCCACAAGCACTGTGATGATCGGTAGCCATTGAGGGTCAACGTTTTTGTAAAATTGTGTTGATTCCAACAAGTACTACTGGTGATCGTAGTCATGACCGGCGCTTTCAAGTCAAGTTTATATCGCTTCTGGCCGGTGCTGGATATCGTTAGCCATGATCAGCGCTGCAGTGACTTGTCTATCGATTCTACCAAGTGCCGATTCTCGTTAGACATAATAATAAAAAATTGCTTTACACTTCCGTTGAGGGGGAGTGTTAAGTGTATAGGCTAAGTAGCCTACGTATGCGTACTCAACGCTTAGTACAAGTAGCCACTGCTATTAATAGCAATAGTATCAGCAGTGAGCAGCAGCACTGTTGCTGTGATGCTGCTGTGTTAACCCTTCTAGGACTCCAGTCACGTTGTGGGGACAACCCATTTGAAGCACAAGCAGTTTGCCCCAAAAACGGGACGGCAGTCCTAAACGGCCTATGGGCAGCCTATCACTATGCAAGTACACAAATGGCATAAAAGGCTGCTCAACAATAAAACGTGTATTTCCGGATGGACTCAGGGGAGACCAGGACGATCGCTTGCTCCAGCGGTGTCCAGCAAGGGGACCCCATGGGGCCGGCAATATTCTGTCTGGCGTTGCGACCGGGGCTGAAGCGTTTCCGACAGGAGTTCGAGGGAGAAGGAGTGGAAGCCTTCGCCTACATGGACGATGTATCTCTCGGCCTTATGGGGGTCACGGCCAACACGATTAGAGCTTTTGCCTTCCTCCGGCGAGAGCTAGACGACATCGGCATTGTGGTCAACCCCGCCAAGTCCGTAGCACTACCACCCAAAGGACACGCCCCGACGGCGGAGGAGATAACGCTCCTGGAGAGCGTGGACGTCCGCATCGCAGACGAAGGAGGGGTGACGGTAGTGGGTGTTCCGATCGGTTCGGATAAACACGTGCTGGGGCGAGCAATGGAGGTAGTGAGGGACGGAGGCGCGGACCGCCTTGCACGCTGCCTCGCTAATATGTCCGACAAGCAAGCGGCGGCCCTCATCACCGTCGAATCCCTCGGGCAGCGGACGGGCTACCTCGAAAGGGCTCTGGACCCGGGGCTGTCTCTCGAAGCAAGCCGAAGGGCCGACAACGGGGCTCAGTGGGCCTACGAAAAGATCCTAGAGCTACCGGGAGCCGCGGACGCAAAGCCGTTTTTCCAGGAGGGGTGCCCGGCCAGCCAACTGACTCTAAAACCCCACCAACAAGCCCAAGCACGCCTTTCTACGGGAGCGGGAGGGTTAGGGCTGCCGTCGACAGAAGCGAGGCGAATGTCGGCCTCAATAGGGAGTAGGGTGGACATCCTGCCGGAGGTTCTAGCGGACCTCACGGGCCCGCTAGGAGACAGGGTAAAGAGGGGTCTCCCTGATTCGAGCATCATTGCTGAGCTCGGTGGCAGCCTGCGAGAGATTCGGGACGCGTGGGGCGTGACTAAAGAAGCGATGGAGGGCATCGTCCCCGAATCCTGGCTGGAATGGAGCATGGGTGCAGAGGGGGACCTGGTCCCAGGGCCCCCTGAAGCCGACATGCTAGCGGCGCATGATGCCGTAACCACTAACTCCCGGAAGGCTCAACATAGGTTGGGCAAGCTGGTGAATCAGGGTCGGCACGCTGCACACACAGCCTCGCTGGAGGGGCTACCGGAGATTGCTCGCCCACCTGGACCAGGCGACCCGCTGGGGGGGAGCGAGACCAAGACCTTCGCCAAAGCTCGCTACAGGAGCCTACAAGGAGCAGGAGCCACTGCTTGCCTTCGGGCAAGGCCAACAGACTCGCTCCATGTCATACTAGCAGCGGAGTTCGTGGGCATGGGAAGGCGCTTCATAGGCATCGAGGAGCACGTGGCAGTGAGGTGCCCCTGCTGCGACGCAGTCGACACAGGCACACGCCACGCATGCATCTGCCCCAGAGCAGGGGCACAGGTAAACCAGCATCAACCGTTGGTTCACGCGATCTCCCGCACCCCGAAGCGGCTGGAAATCCCACACCACGTGGACAGCGGCGAACCGTTCACTGCAGACCGGAACCTGCGGATGGACATCGTTGTCAGGAGAGGAGGTCTTCGGGACGCTCCTAACAGGGAATACAGGGAAAAGTCCATCCCGTTGGACGTCACCCATGCAGACCCGCAAGCGCAGGTCCACCTGCGAGGAGGCAGCGCCGATGATGATGAATCAGCTGCCTCTACCTCCGAGGCGCGCAAGCGCCAACACTACGCGCGTCCGGGACATGTGTCCTTCGACGAGCGGAGCCACAAACTAGCCACCTTAGCGGTGGAAAGCTTTGGGCGCCTCGGGGTAGAGGGCAGCAACTTCATCGACCAGCTGGCAGCTAGCGTCGTGGGGGTGAGGGATGGTGGGTCGATGGCAAGGAAGAGGGTAGTGAAGGAACGCCTACTCCAAATCGTCTCGGTGACCACACAGGTCGCCATTTCGAGGAGGGTGTCGAGGTTCAAGCTCCAGCTTAGGGACCGCCAAGAAGGAAGAAGGAACAGGGGGGGGAGGGACGACAGACCCACACCGATGGCGTGGGGATGGAGCTTAGATGCAGCTTAATATTTTTGAATAGAACGTAATGAGAAGGAAGGAGCAAATACAGCAAATAGAGTAGGCAAGCCGAAAGTTGGCACAGAAGGGAGGTAGACTTGGTGCATGGGTTTCCTTTTGTTTCCGAGGTTTTCTTCTTTCGGGAAATTTATGAGTGATCCATGTTGAAGATCATGCTGCACATTGTCGGATGGCAAGAGAAATAATAATAAAACGGTGAATGATGGTTTCGTATCTGAACAGAATAGGAGCGTTCTGGAAATAATGCGGTCGACTTTAGCCATCTTCGAGATTATAAGGTCGTTCACGAAGAATGTTGTACAGGACGAAAGCCCAGTAGGTCTATATACATCGTGGCAGAGGACGACAGAACAGCATCCAGCAAGTATATTGTTCTATCAGCCAGTTTTTGGCCCCACATGGTTTAATGTGCATCTTTCCTCTTATTCTACCAAGCGCATGGGCACCAGCCCGAGTGCCCCCACTAGCTCCTTCGTTCGCCTCTGCTACCACGTCATTTCGGGGACACTTGCAGCGGCCCCTGAAAGCCACACCTCTTATTCGGGGTCACATGGCACAGGCCCTTTCTTCTCCCCTCAACCCGCTGAATGCAATTAAAAAAATATTATAACACGGCTATTCCTATCATTCTGCTGTACCATCATACCACCATACCCCCAGCCACATCCAGCACACCCGGGGCCCGCGTACATCTTCGCCGGATGTTCGTTTGTTGTTGTTGTTCGGTATACAGCCGGCGCGATTCGACGCGAGAGTCGACGGAGGGAAGAAAGGGATGGACCCTTCTTGCGATAAAAATACAAAGCACGTGCCGTGCACAGCATTTGTTCCAATGGTACTACCAGTATATACAACTTCGTACAATATCAACCACCTACATACCGAAGGGGATCCAGAATCCAATGACTTCCGACGTAGGAGATGCACCAATCAGACCTGCATACTTGGCGAAAATACGCCGTATACGTATACCAAAGAAGCCTGAACCCCCTTCCTTGTAGATATCTCTACTGCACTCAATTGCCCCCCCCCCCCTCCCTCCCTCCCAAGTCCCTTACTTACAAGGGAATCCCGCCACCCCCCCTGCACCTACTACCCTGCCACCTGCAACTGTGCCAGCGCAAAGTCTTCTCCCCCCAAACACTCATCTCCCCAAGAAACGTCGAACGACAATCCGCTGTCTAAAAGAGCGGTTTTATTGTCAGAGGCGAGCATACAACACGACGCGTACGCGATACACGGAGATAGTTTCAGTTGATTGACGTTTGCTTTTTTTTTGTTTGACAATTTACTATTAATAGAAGAACGAACGAAGCGGACGCCACCTGTCTCGTCTAGAGCCGGTGCGTACTTTGAAGCATAGATAGGCAGCACACACTGATAGTAGTATCATCTCTAATGTGATATACACGTTATGTGTGTGTAGGGCTGCGGCTTTGGCGTCGCTTGGACAAAACGGTTGTCATCAGGATGATCTCGTAGTCGCCCACATACTCCACGCTATAACTCCTGAATTTTAATTCCTCAATATTTTTCAATTCCGAGAAATGTGGGGCCGCGGTCGGTCCAACTTACTGTGTGCTTCGAAGTACCAGGTATATGTAAGATAAAAACAACAAGGTTTTCGTCGAAATTCGTCTTTACAAGCTGTGTGTATACTATAGTACTAACAATAGTGATGCTTCGATCGCGCGTACTGCTACATCCTGTACATGTTTTATATGGCCCCATGCAAGGATATACATCCCGCGTATATGAGGAGAGCGGACAACATCTGACGCCCCAGAATTCAGGGAGCGCGTGCGTGTGTCTATATTCTAGAAGTGATCCGTATGGAAATGAATTTCCGGGTGTAGCAAGTATAGGTTTGCCTTGCCGCGAGTAATAGGGAGTTTGTCAGGTGTGTGTACGTCCCTTTCCCCAAAGCGGAGTTCGCGCTCGTATGATACATACACATGCGTGCACACAACGTAGTATGTATGCGCACGTTGTGGGCCCCCCTTGTCTGTGCCCTTCAGCGTACAGAAAATAAGAGCAGAAACGGGATCTTCCTATTATTACTATCCTCATATATACCACCTACCTGGGATCTTGATACGCCCACAACAGTTAACACTCTCTGAACTGCTCTGACATGACGATGACAATATAATAAAACGGTCAGATTCTTAGTATTATCAATGGACCTCGAATTCTGACACTTTCAAACTTTTCCAGCTTTCTTCTGTTTTGTGGTCGGAGCTGCCTAGTACTCTGCTCTGAAACTGCTGTCTCTGCGTGTGCGCGCTCATAATAATTCCAAGAACTAACAAATCGAAAGCGGCGCGACCGCGTTTCTGGCCCGTTTCTGGCCCGCCGTGTTGGGTAGGGGTTGGGGCGAGGGCGAGGGCGAGGACGAGGGTTAGGGGTAGAGTTAGGGTTCGGGTTAGAGTTTGGGCTGGGTGCACATCCGCCCGTGCCTTGATCCCATCACCCAATAATAATAGTTGGAAGTGCTTCCTATTATTATTGCTGTAATAGCCCACACAATCTATCTAACGGCTGACCCCTGGAAGATCTATCTTACGGGCAGGAAGAAAGTAAGTCATTGTCGCAACAGACAGCAGTGCGTAGGCGCGTAGAGCTAGCACTTTGTTCATGCTATTTATTTGTTTATCCTCCGCCTCACGGCCATCTGACATGTACTACAAGGGCCTTATCGTGCACCGGTATATAACGGTGTGGCATGTATGTTGTACTGATTTATCTCGTGTATGTGTCCAGTGGTTGTTTACGTACCAACTATAGTTCATTAATGCACGATAAAGGCACCAACAAACTGCTATACTGCTGTAGTAGTACATCACGTAGTATCAATAATGGTCCCTCTATGCCGGTATGCGCCAGCCAACAATACCGGCAACCGGCATTCCTGCGTACACTTTATTGTATCGGTCAAACCCCGTCTGTCTGTGCCAAGCGATTTCGCAAGTCTAGTAAGTAAGTACTATCGTAGTGGGCAGCCGGCACCATAGAGGGACCACTACTATACTTGCTTGTAGCCACGGTATATATATGTAATGTTCCGTGTAGTATATTATTTCCCAGAACAAAAGAGCCGCGTGAGGTGTTTACTGCTTTAGTTACAGTAATTATTAGATTGTTATTATGCTTGCCATCCGACAATAATAATACGTAGTGTTGCTCTAATAAAAGACTACTACTACCGCTGTAGTAACAGAAAGTGAAGAACTCTCCAGAACAAAAAAAGCGCGGCAGCAATATCATACGACAAATTTACAGTAATAATTCTGCACCAACCAGCAGCCACAACCACACAGAAGGAACCGGGGAATGCGCAGACAGATAGCAAGCAGTAGACAGGCAGACGAGCAGAAACACACACGTGGACAACAGCTAGCTGTACATTACAGAAGAAGACACCGCCGCGGGCAGGTCCAAAAACACACACAAAAAACGCACACGCCGGGAGGCTATACCTTTTGCGCGCTCACACAAACAGCCACCACTACCTCCAGCAGCAGTTCAATCGACACTACTTGGAAGGCAAGTAAGTGCATACTCGCGATGAAAGGGAGAAGGTATTATGGTGCAAAGGGGACATACACACCCACTCACTGCAGTCCGGGTAAGATATGCATTGACGGTGTGGGCTACCTGGTATTATATCACGTTGCCCGCCCTACTGTGTGATGGTCGAATATTAGTGACCATATGGACGGATACATTATCCTGAATGAATCCTACGACTGCATAGCACAGCAGTAGTAGTTGAAGTATAGCAGTTGCAGTACTATATACACAGCAGTTGGCACACAGTAGTCGTGGTCCTTTTGTAGGGGGAGTGCCACTATGCCATCTGCAGGAGGGGGGAAGCACGGTAGTAAGTAGTAGCCCACCAAGAAAACGTGGGAACATCTTTTTCCTGCCTTGCTGAAATGTACGACAGGTACTAAGTTACTTGCAGGTTATGCACAGTAACACCGTATGACACTATTAATACCACCCTATCGGGTGATAAGACAACACACCCCCTCGGACGATATTCAAAAGCTGGGCTTCTCGACAGCGGGGAGGGTGTGCTGAGTACGACCACAAGCGGTGCGTCTATGCAAGACGCTCTATCTAGACGAAATCTTTCCAAATCCATCATTTTCGCTGCGTGTGCGCCCCCGTGTTCGCGAGGAAACCGCAAGTCGCCCCAGCGGGTGTACATGGTACAGCATGCTGCATCGAGTACTTACTGCTGTAGATAGAGCGGTCGGTCTGCCCTTCTTCTATGATGGTACGTGCTGCCTGCTTTTTTTACCTTTTAGATATTCTCACAGCCAGTATGAACACGAAGTAGTACCAGGTAAATAAAGCAGCATAATTAATGGTGGTATACGATAGGTATAGGCTCTCTCTCTCTTCCTTCTTTGGCTTCCCTTGGTTTCTTTCTTCCTTCTGTGAATACTCGCCCCGGTGGTTCAAGTGGTTAACCTCGAATTCTACTTGTTTGAGTCCTGGGTTCGAGCCCCAGGTGGGTCGGACTTAGACTTTATTTGCAAAAATAAAAAAAAAGGATTCAATTGTTGAGAGCGCCTTGCAGGGTGGGTAGGCACAATTCGATGCGAGTCGACGAGGGAAGAAAAGGCTGAAATCTTCTCGCGATAAAAATGAAGGCACGTACCATAGCGGGAAGGGGGGAGAAGAGCCTGCTATGTGACCCCGGATCTGAGTTACGAGTTGGAAGGAAAGAGAGAAGAAGATGTATGTGCGAATATAATTAATGGGAGGAGAAAAAAAAAACAAAAAAACTACAATTGAAAGAACACGTTGAAGTTTCATGGCAACAGCAGCGCAGCGCAGTACATGGTACGTATTAATAGTAGTTTTGCACGATGTCACCGGGTATACAACATGACAGTACACGTAACTCTCGGTATAGTACTGTTGTGCAGCTGTGTGGGTGCGGTAGGCAGCGCGCCTGTATACAGCAGTAGTACATGACATGTATTAGATACTATTAATAATAACACAACAAGCACAAAGAAAGACACAGGCTGAAGGCTTACGGGAGAATACCGATTTCGGGAGTCGCTATAATACGAGTACTGATGATGACGAAGTTAGCGCAGAACGTCCCCACTCCCGAATACGAAATAATAATAATTCCAGCCTGGAACAACAACGGCTTTCTTTCCTGTTTCGTGTTCCAGTACCACTGCTGTATATGTTCAGCCGTCCAGCGCGAGCACCACCGACAGACATCGCCACCAATATACACAGTGTGTGGGGAATGGAAATCCGGAAAACGGCTGGCAGAGAAGCGTATGAATGAGGAATACTGCTGATTTGCGGAAGGATATTCGGTTTATATTGGAATGGCATCTACGCTGTATTGTCGGAAGGCAAGCTTATCAATAATACACAGAATAGTGGATGGCGTATGTATGCTATGTAATGTATGTACACGGCAGACAGCAGCTCCGACATTTCCCTACAAGCAGTGTGTGTGTGGAAAAAGTCTGTACAGGCCGGTATTAGGGGCCTCTACCGGGCGGCAGCGCGGGGGGGGGGGGGGGTACTTTTGGGCCCGAATATGTCAACTGACCGAAGGGGCTCCCCCACTAGTCGAGGAACACTACTGCTGCTGCTGCTGCTGCTGCTGCTGCTGCTGTGGCTGTACTTGTAGTTTAAATAATTCCGTTGTTTGTTGTGTACATTAAAGTCCTGCTACGGTACGGTGAACCACTTCACAAGTGTTTCGCCTATTTGGTTTCGCGATGTGTGCACCGCTGTGGGGCTACTCATTGGTATATATATATATATGCTAAATAATGCGCCAACTAAACAATCGCGTGCACGAATCCGCATCACATGTTTTGTTGAGGTGCAGAGTAGGCACTCAACGCGATCGTGACAATGATTGCATCATACAACCCCCCCCCCCCCCCCCCCACACGCCTACCGTTATACGTAGCGCTATCGCTCGTACCACACATAAGTAGCTTGCCGCAATTTTGTTGGCCCTGTACCTCGGGTCGTGGCATTATCGATCGGCTCAGAGATGTCAGAAGGAGACACGTCAAGCAACGCAAAATGTGCGCTGTCAAGGGGTATAGGGCTGAGTGTGTCACACTAAACCTAGTAGTAGGGCGTGAGTCAGGGCATGCCAATGCGAAGTTGCTGTCTGTTAAGGGGCGAAAGACAGTGCTGTGTCTCCTGACATATTTGGTAGAGAGAGCGATAATCATTACGTTTCAACCATCGGGTTTTGCGTGATTGATGTGTGGAGTTCCTCAGGCGAGGCGAAACGCGATAAACATCCACGCAAAACCTCGCACTGATAGCGATCTTACTATCATCTACAGCAGCAGGTCCTAACTTTAGCCCTTATGATAAGTTGTGCAGCCGAGAGGATCTATCTGTATACGGTACCTGCAGTACAACAGATCCAGCCCAGAAAACATGTTCTAATGTGGAGACCATGCATACAGGTTATGCGGCTATCACACCGCAGCATGAGGTGATGAGTGAGCTGGATCATATAATAAGTCAAGAATAATTCGCGCTGAGAGATCTAGGTCATCTTTTGGGAATGATCTACGTATCTGATCTATCCGAGGTGTTGAAGCATTCTTATGGCATGACTCAGCTGTTTTCTGCAGTAGTATTCTTCCATCGTACATTGTGCGAACTCGGAGTGCCGTAGCCGGGTGTGTCCGTATCTCGGGAACGGGGCGCTCACGACGAGGCACAGCGAACCTCCGCCTGAGTGTTCCTCCACCCATCGCGAACCTACAAGGTAGACATCATCATACACAGGTCAGTGGTATAGCGGGGGATGGTATATATTGCCTCCATGGCGTGCACAAGACAGACACCGTCGTAGTACATGGTTGGTGATGTACACGCTAGCAGCTAGCTGTTCTGTTACTAGCAATATAACTCTAGCTGCTTGGCCATGTTGTGTATGTGGCTGACAGGACATACATGCCTATACACGCAGCTAGGGCTGTTGAGGTAAGATGGTAACCCTGGTACTTCTTTTACGTGGAGAGGCCCAACCGGCAAAAAGTGCAATCCATACCGCAGCACGGCTCTCGATTCACTGTACACACTGCCAGGAGACTGTTGGTGTGGGTGCACGTCAAACGCTTCTCGAAGAAGGGCGGTGTTGGGTTGAGACACGCTATTATACTGTACCTATATGGCTGAGCAATGCCCAGGCAGGGTGGTGCCTTATCAATTTTTCCATTGTATTTTATTTAGTTTCTTATCATCACTTTTACTTTCCAGCCTAACTCGTATGAGGTTTTACCCTTAGCGATCTTCTGGGCAAGCCGTGGTAGTCACAGGTAGGTGTCATCCTTTCTCCCCCCCCGGTACGTGCCTTTATTTTTTGTCGCGCATTGAGTTCGGCATGCCCACTGCTCGTCGATTCTCATCTAATGTAGCTCAGTCATGCTCTCATCTGAGCTCAATATCTCGCCCGAAACATATTGCTGATTTCGCAGAAGTTTTTTTTTGCGGAACCCGACGAAAACATTCATGTGATTACATGAGCTACCGTGTAGCCTTTAAACAGACACATCCCATAACCGCATGCTGCAGTAGTAGAAGGAGTACAAGCATCACACTGACCGGTATTTATTACAGTCGCTCTCCTGACGGGCTCAATCGTTCGGAAAATGTTGAGCCAAAAAGCTCAACCCCTATCGTGTATGTATCCCGTGGGGTGAGAGTCAGATGAGAGCCAGGTGAGAGTCCGAACCCTCCTCTCTCTTCTTATAAAAGCTACTACCGTTGAACACGATTCGTTCATTTTCAGCCTGACAACATGGTGTCCTTGTGTTCAACGTGTGACCTTCACGGTGCGGCTCTCGACTATCTACAGTATCTATCTATCTATGTGTTCGCCGCAGAGCTTTTATAGTATCAATCTAGGATACAGAATCAGTGCGGACTCTGGGTGTGCTGGATGCTGGATGTCTGCTACAGGTAAAAGTAACGGTTTCATGTCGAGAACATACACACCAGGCACGGGGAGGGAGGGGGTTCACTCATTATCATGCATGGCCGTTGTCGTGTGACTATAGACCCTCGTATCCCTACCCTGTCGGGACGAAGCACGTCGTGTTTTGGGGGGGTGTCTGTCCATCTGCGCTTGACTTCACATGATCACCAAACTAAAACTGCATGCTACGGTGTAGGGGTGTACCTAGTATCAGTAACATTTTCTGAGGCCCTTCACTGGCCGAGGAGTTCCATAACTACAACTCGTCCGAAAACGGACTTCGAGGAAAAGGATATGCTTGCTAATACCCGATCAAAAATCGCACGGCATATATTATAATAAGCATTACACGAAAATTACTACTTACTGTAGTAAAACAAATTAGGCTCAAAACAACAAGTACTGGGTTGAAGGGTCCCGGCATCCAGAAGTTTTTTTCTTATAATGAATGTGCTACTTCTATCGTGGCACGTGCCTGTCACCACACGAAAACCGCGCCGCCGTTAGAGTTGGACAGCGGTGTACAGTGCGGCATAGATAGGGGGGGGGGGGGGTCGGTACGGTTGACCGCCCCAAACATTTGTGTATAGGTACGTTGGGGTTACACTTGAACTCCCAAATATTTGTCACCGGTCGGTGTCGACGACCGGGGTTCCTCAACTAAGGAGCCACGTACCCATTACAGCTACTACGGGGGACCATAGTTAATAGAACCTATGGTATATATAAAAACCTATATATTTAAACATTTTTACTAACAATATTTGGTCCTATTAACCATGGCCCCCCGTAATAGATCACAGACATATATATACATATGACATGCGTAAATGTTCTTACCACGTATCTTATTCGCTCGTGAGATAGATTGCGTACTGGGCGTGGTTCACACACAACCTTTCTCAAATCCGGCACCACTGTAGCCAGGTGACATACCAATAGTGTAGGGATAGAACGTAATGAGAAGGAAGGAGCAAATACAGCAAAAAAATAGAGTAGACAAGCTGAAAGTTGACACGGAAGGGAGGTAGACTTGGTGCATGGGTTTCCTTTTGTTTCCGAGGTTTTCTTCTTTACTTTCGGGAAAGTTATGAGTGATCCATGTTGAAGTTCATGCTGCACATTGTCAGATGGCAAGAGGAATAATAATAATAGTGTAGGGATCCTGAAATGAGGAGCCTCACGACACTTTACCCGTCTGTCCGGAAATCTAGTCACAGCTATATCTTCACGCCAGAGTCCGAAATGGTGTTATTTTATCGGCCATAATGGTAAGTGCCACCCCTCTCCCTACCGCCGTAGCATGCGCCGCAGAGGCTCCTCAACTGTCGTGCTTCGTGTAACAGCACGGCACGAATACGTAGGGTATAGGGACCGGGTCGATTTTCGCTGATGATAGGTTGAACCCACCCTTCCTGTAAGGAAGAGAGCTTGTTTGTTGTGTGCACTGTCAGCTGGAATCTGTTTTTGCCGAAACCAACTATGGACCAGCAACCACTGTTGTCGAGGTGTGTAGTGTGTGCTACGTGCGCGCGGTGGGGGTCTGTAGCAACCGCTTGCAGAGGAAGGACTCTGGCGTCAAGTTATGTATGGCACGCATTCCTCCATGCTTTGGTAGCAGCAAGAATAATAGCATACTCGATGTATGTGTGGGTTTCCTTTTGTTCCCGGGGTTTTCTTCTTTCCGGGAAAGTTATGAGTGATCAATGTTGAAGATCATGCTGCACATAGTCGGATGGCAAGAGAAATAATAACATACTCTCGTTGGACATGCATGGGCATATACACCCCTTTGGCCAGGAATATGTATTCCCCGAAATAAGAGTACAAACGGGGATTGCAGTGTCGGTCAGAGAGGGGCGTGTCATTATTTCACCTTGGTGAACTCCGTCCATCCACCTAGCTAGCCGGGTGTTGCAGCGATGCTGGCCCCGGGCTCCAGCTAAGTACAGCGGTGTGGGTTTGGAAGCGTGAGTGGCTCGCTCTCCTCGTGAAAACTGGTGTACCGGTACATGTACAACTAACACCCCTTTCTGTGACGCCTGGCCCGACCGAGTTTTGCGCTTTCCTTGATGGAGTTCCCGTGAGGTGCCGTGGGGAGACCTAGGTCTTCATGGGGAGTCGCATGGAACTTGGGGAGCACATGGGAAATCCCATGGGACCTCGTGAGACCCCACGGGATCGCAAGGGATTTTTATGGGCACCACTAGTCTAGGTATCTCATTCGGAGCCCATGGGGGATCATGCACATGACCCCCCCCCGACCTTGATTATCAATAATAGCATTTATTTATCTCATCAAGCCTTGCACGCGACCCCAAATCGATTGGCACTATCAAATCGATACGACCATCATAAGTGCTGCTCTACCACCAGCACTACTAGTATTAATAGTAGTCAACTCACTGGTGCTAATACTACAACTACTACTACAGTACTACTACTACTCTACTACTACAACTACTACTATTAATACTACTACTATTACTACTATTTTATTACTACTACTACTACTACTACTACTACTACTACTACTACCACTACTACTGCCACTACTACTACCACTACTACTACCACTACTACTACTACTGCCACTACTACTACTACGACTACTATAATTACTATTAATACTACTAATAATACTACTGTAATACTACTACTACTACTACTACTAAATGCTACTACTACTACTACTACTAAATGCTACTACTACTACTACTACTACTACTACTACTACTACTACTACTCCTACTACTACTATATGCTACTACTACTACTACTACTACTACTACTACTACTTCTGCTGCTACTACTACTACTACTACTACTACTACTTCTGCTACTACTACTACTACTACTACTACTACTACTATAATAGCGTCATAAATATGAACATCAAATGTTCTTTATATTTCAACATGTTGGTAGTATTGGTATCCCATGCGAGTAGAGACACTTCGGTTACTATTATTCCCTTTCCTTTGCCTCCTGACAAGGTGCCGCGCATATTCCAATCTTTACGTCCACGTACGTGATAAATATGCCCTGAACGATATCCACAGTGAGTGGTATATGTATCTGCAATTCAATGTATCAAAATACGGAAGATGTATCAGTCAGATTCACATATAATACTAGTACTACTGCTATATATATATATAGTTCTCTGCATTACGCACTGCATTTCGCTTTTTGTTTCGGCCGGACGCGCCGGACGTAAAGTACCAATAATACATTACTGCTGTAATTCTTACCCCATGATGGTGATTCTCTATTTCATTCTTTTTTAATTCAAAGTTACCAGGTGTACCTGGTACCTCGTACCAGGTACTAATTATTTCTTTGAAGTACGAACATACAACATGTGTACGTACGACGGGCCTCTTTTTAGTGATTGCTGAAGACCGAAGACGACACCACTACTACTACTACAGTATACTGCGTGTACACGCGTACCAGGTACACACGTACCATGATCGACCGCGTCGAAAACAAACCGCGCGGTGAACGGAGAGAGCCCGTCCGTTAATAATTGTGATCTCACACGCACCCGATAACTTGGCACAGCAAGCAGTGGTATGCATGCATGGTAATATTATACGGTGGACCATCATACCTGGTAGTAAATAAATAGGACCAAATGTTCTTATTACGGGGGGCCATAGTTAACAGGACCAAATATTGTTAGTAAAAATAGTTTAACATATAATATAGGTTTTTATCTGTACCATAGGTCCTGTTAACTATGGTCCCCCGTAATAATAGTAAAAACAGGTAAATATTACAGCAGTATTACACAGGTTTTTGCGTGTACCGTAGGTCCTATTTAATATGCCCCCCCGAGAATAGTACTTTACGTACGAGTATAGCCCTTTCTGACTGAGGGTCCCTGCGTGCGTACGTCGTTTGCCCTCAAGACCGAGAGTGAGACGATAGGACCCACACCGCTTACTATTCGGCCAAACAGTTTCTGACTAACGAGGCTATCCTTAAGGGGCATTCATTGGTGAACTAAAACCACCCGGTACCAATTCACATGTATGATGTATGTGTATTCGTCATGCGTGTGTTGTGATACCTCACAATAATAGGCTATCATCATAGGATTGACCATCCGGCCGTTGCACTTGCAGTTTTGTCGAGGTGGGTTTTTTTGGGCGTGGTCCTCCTGCTGTATGTAGTATACTATAAACAAGTGACGAGAGAGCCTCGGAACAAAAATAGATGGGTGCATGTTGTGAAGATATCCCCTACTGAGCTATAGGGGTAAAATATCGATCGATTACCTAGCCCAGGGTAATCCTTGTAACACCTCCCCCGCCCTCTGAACGGCGTGATCTTTAGGGCGTCAGAACCGCGTACGTCTGTACGCTGACCTACCCTCTTCGTTTCGTTGCCTGGGGAACCAGGGCGATGTGTTTTCAGGGATGCACGCGCAAGCGTTTCTATAAAAGAAACGCTCGAAGTGAGGTTCGAACCTGTGAGTTCGATTCCGTGACCTGGACGACGTCAAATGTGCGGGTGTTTTTACCTACTAGGTCAAAGATCGATCGATTACCCAGCCCAGGGTATTATTCCCTGTAACATGCACCCTCACATATTACTGTTCGGGCTATTATAAGGATTACCCTGGGCTGGGTAATCGATCTACAAGGTATACATTGTTTCACTCTACTATGGCTCACATCTTCACATTCATTCGTTCTCGTAGCACGCATCCATCTACCTGCATGATTATATGTTTCCCCTAGTAGTGGCGGGGTGTTGGGACTGCAGTCTCGTTTTGGTGGCAGATTACTTGAAATTTGATTGGTTTGTACCCAACACGGGGCTGTGCAGTTTGCCCTCAAAGGGTCGGGCTACTTACTATTAATCCAGGCCTGGTACCTGGTAAGTATTAAAATACTACTTCGTATACACTGTACTATTAATAATAATAATGCTGAAACTTCATTCCCGGAGGCAAGCCTTAAGGGCGCGGATGATAATCGGTCACGCACACACGACCGAACAGCAACAAACACCGACTTGACACGTACGTGCGTGCCTACAGCACATCGGGAGCAGCAGCATAATATATATATATGCACGTCAAGCCATCCCACAGTAGGGGTGCACCAGAAGTTCCTGAGCCCCTCACACTAGGAGCAACTCAATATCTCACCCGATAAAATATTTGGAAGAAATTCGTTCGTGCCACCCGACCGGCACTTGTACGCGCATAGTAGTCCGAAAGAGATTATACGGGTATAATTTCATCCTCACCACTACTACTGGTAGGTTCTCACTTAAGGAACTCAATTGGTCAGAATCCTTTGTCCCACAAAGTGTAACCCCTACCATGGGGTGACTCCGTCCTCGCTGCAGCACCGAGTAGACGGGCGGGGCTGCGGCCCGTTCTCATCACCGTGCAACGTAACTAACTGTCTCGATTTTGACTCACTCGCTGCTAGTAACTGCTGTGCTACTGCTGTGCCAGGTAGATAGAGGTGTGGTTGCTACTGTATCGATTGGTGGAAATGAGCATATAATATATCAAATTCGCTACCTGGATGCGAAAATGCAAGGAATAAATGGGGGGTATGGATGTATATGCTATGTGTAATTTCCCTGCTGCTGCAGCCCTGTATGTATGACATATATATGTATGCATGAATAATATGTGTGTGCGTATTGTCTCACCGAGTGCATGCTCGTGGCTTTTTCTTGCAGAAAATAATTTGATTAGCGGAAAGCGCGAGAGCGTGAGTTAGCTACATCCGATGAAAATCGACGAGCAGTGGAAATAAATGCGGAACCCTATTATGCGCGGCAAAAAAAAAGGCATGTATGTACCGGGGGGGAGAAGGGTGGACACCTGTGACCACGGCTTGCCCAGAAGCTCGTTGAGGGTAAAACCTCCCACGAGTACGAGTAAGGCTGGAAAGTAAAAGACTTAGTGCTGTGGTTGAAAAAAAAAAATGTTTCTGGTAACTCGTCCGCCTGCGAATTGAAGTGCGCGTGCCAGCACTTCTTGTTACCTCACCACACCGCCGCTGTTTTCACCGAGACCATATCTATCTACGACGACAGCAGTAGTACTCATTTTTTTTCTCCCGGTACTTGCTGTGTTGGTTGCGTTGTTGGACCGCTGCATACACGTGGCGCATTGTGACGCGCGCAGCATAGGAACGCTTCTTGAAGGAAACGAGGAAAAGTACCTGGTATGAGAAACGTGCACTAAGACTTACTTGGTATATATATATATAATATGGCATCCACTCACTGCTCCTTCAACGTGGTACCACAAAATAAATGAAAATCTCCTCGCGTGTAATGCGAGCTGGAAATATAGAATCGATTCGGCGTAACTAAACGAGACACCACACATACATGAATACACGCATGCATGCGCAGGCATACCCAGACATACTACATATATATGTATATATGTAATATTATATATATACACCCTCTGCCTTTTGCGTGGGTTGCGTGGAATAGAACCGCGGTGCCGAACACACGGTAATCGACGTAGTAGTGTGGCGATATTATTGCAATCTGTGGACTACTACGTGGAATCATCTTCGTATGGGCTATATATACGGCGTGCGTATATTAAAGCACTAGTTGCACTAGAGTAATGATGGACAGAACTAGCGCCGTAAAAAAGCAGGGATACTACGAGTACATGTCTGCACTACGGTCACCATTATTATTCGATTTGGCATTTCACTGCAGCAGTACTTTTAGCAAGCAGGCCCATATTTCCATACCCATACACACTTCTAAAATTACTTACATGTACCCTGCTAATGTATTTTGCTTATTGGATGCCATAGGACCGCGCCTGACTGGCAATTCTACCGGCGGTGTAGTTGTTGTTGCAAACTATGGTATGGACTACTGCTGCAGGAAGAGTTACGGCCGGTGGCGACCGCCATGCAGAGCCGTCTCATAGCCCACAGATCGCCACACTGGTGGTGTCAATAGAACGCCGTAAAGCAAGAAGAAAACATATTCGGCACAAGAAAAAAACACATCATATATATCATACAACACATTTTTCCCTCCGCTTTTAGCATGCCACCTGTGGTGTGTACTATGGCGTGATCTATGGGCGATGGCGGTCGCCACAGCCGCCTCGTAGCCCAAATATCGCCACAACAAGCAGTAGGACGCCGTACAGCAGGAAATAAAACGACTCAGAGCAAGAAAAGAAAGCACATCATATTGCAACACCCCCCCCCCCCACCCCCTGCATTTTCCTCGGTTGATGCTGTAGGACCGCGCCGAAGAGGCAGCTACTGTACGTACTACCAGGTATAAAATACTCTAGGGCCAAGGCGGTATGTATGAGCGAGATGATGATCGTCGCAGCCGTCTCATAGTCCGTACCTCCCGGTGTATTGCAGCACCTACGTCACCGAAGAGCCGGAAATATACTGATTCGGTGTGAGAGGGCATGGCATCATACCAGGGAGGATACAACAACGCCCCTTGCAGTTTGATTGCTGGGTGTCTCAAGACCCCGCGCCACCCGATATCAGGCAGCTGTGTCCTGCGGTGTAGGGACTAATTAATGGCGACCGATATGGCGTATTGATCACATACCTGGTAGCTTGCATGCATGTGAGATAATCGGCGCGATATAGCAAACGGTAGTTAGAACTAATTAATTATGATTCCTACAGTATTACAGCAGTAGTGCATACCAGGTGCCAGATATTATCTTCACGAGACGGGAGCCAAGAATATACCAAATCTAAGCTGCTTTAGCGATTTCTAGATACACCAACTTGGAGCGTAATTGTAGATCTACTTGAAGCGTGATTGCATTCGGTTCGCTCTCAACCACTCCACTACTCCACAAGGATGAGTTCAGTAGGGTCTCTCAACACCCTAAGGGGAGCTATTGACCTCACCAAAGAAAGAGGGGTGCCGTACGGCCCCGATGGCCTACCGAACACTCCTGTGTGGTTCGTCGGTACGAGCGCAATACCGGTACCCGACACTGCGGCAACCGGTACACCTACGCTGAACACAGCTTTGAACTACCCTAGATATATCGGGCACCGGTACACCTGGGCTGAACACGACCTTGGGCAGTTCCGTCTACACACAGTAGTGTTGGGCTGAATCGTGCGGTACATATTGACGGGAGGCGAATTGAAACTGAAAGCAGTTGCAGAAATGGCATTACTTACAAGCAGCCGTTTTGATGTCGTCAATTAGTTGCATGCTGAACTCACGTATCGTGCACCGAGGGTCGGGGCAAGGAAATAGTTGTTAGGTGTGAAGATACGTCATTTTGTCTGACGAGGTGTATGAAGAGCGGGAGGTGGAAAAGGGGGGGGAGGAAGAGGAGGAGAAGGAGGAGGAGGAGGAGGAGGAGGAGGAAGAGGAGGAGGAGGAGCAGGGGGAGGGAGATGAGGGGGGGAGAGGGGGGGGGGTGTGCTCGTTAGGATATGAACTCGATCTCATGCATGGCCGTAGTCGTATGACCAGAGACCCTCGCGTCCCTACAATGCCGGGACGGAGCATGTCGGCTTTTCACCGACCAGGTAGACATTGCTTGCACCAAGCGCGAAGCGCCGTGAGGTGCCTGGCGAGTCGCATGAAGGGTGAGCTGCATCCTACAAATTGAGGCGCACTTGCATATGGATGACAGCTTCAACGAGTTGATTTAATTTCCGGTTAGGGGGAATTGGGGGGGGGGGACAGGTCGGACAAGAGGGGGGAGAGGGAGAGAAGGTGGAAAAGGGGGGGGTTGGGGAGGGGGGGGGGGAGCAGGAGGAAGCGGAAGAGGAGGAGGGGGGGAGGAAGAAGAGGAAGAGGAGGGCGGGGGGGGGGGTAGGATAGAGAGGGGGGAGGGTGGGGGCAGTGGGGTGGGGGGGCGGAGGAGGAAGAGGAAGAGGAGGGAGGGGGGGGAAGCGAGGGAGAAGGAGGAGGAGGAAAATGAGGGGGAAGAGGGAGAGGAGGAGGAGGAGGAGGAGGAGGAGGAGGAGGAGGAGGAGGAGGAGGAGGAATAATAAGATTAAGAGAGGTCGCAACCTTGGCGGCGATAGGGAGAAACACCTGTACGCATTTCATGTAAGAGGGGACATTTATGCCTGCTACGTATGGTTCTTAACTCCAAGAATGCGAAACGGGTATCATCATAACCTCGTGCCGTGTCGGGCTACTCTACAATCTACCCCATCTTCCTTTATAGTCGCTGCTCGCGACAGCCAGCGTCTGCAGGGTTAATATTTACTCAGCTCGCTCAACACATGTATGTATAGAGGGGGGGGGGGAGGGACGAAAACGCATACTATACTCCACACCATCCTAACGCTAACACGCAGTCGCAAAAATAACGCGTGAACACCCGGTGGAGGGGGGGGTCATGCGACCGAACACGTGCTTGTGCATTGCAGCCCGGTTTGGCAGCAGTATGTGTTCGGGGGAACAACTACTGTACAACTCCTGGAAACCTATTGGCGGCCTGTTTTTTTCCCTTCACGAGTGAATGTTGTGCACTAACACTACCGGCAACACTTGTCGAGGAATATCGTTTTCCCCCATCTTGCGCCCCCCCCCGTAACGCCCCCCGCATGACTACCGTATACCATCTGGGCGGGGCAATAAGAACTTCATAGCCTTTGATATAAAAACCAAGCTGTCCTTAATTCCAGCCCAGAATGTCAGTAACACGTAAGACAGCGCGCGCCCTGAGATAAAGTTCAAAATATATACGTACATATTTCCCCCCCAAATATGGGGAGAGGCGCGAAATAAACACGACGAGATTTATGGGTGTGGGAGAATATAGCATCGAGATGTCTCCACACGCATCGCCGCTGGGCGTTTTTTTTTCCTCCCGCTCTTCTTCCCATCCTAAAGGGAAAACCAGCTTTGAAAATTTCTGCCGGGGGGGGGTGCGTTGTCTTGACGAGTGTTCTACGGTACTTTCCCGACTGTTAACATGATATGACACAGCGGCGCCTAAGAGCGAAAGCAGTCGCTTCCGATTCCGTCTTAGATTTAGGCTGGGATTCCAGACGCCTTCGCATTCCTGGCTTCGTGCTTGCTATTTCGTTCGCCTTCCTCGAGGGTCGCGCCCGCCGGGCTCCGACGGGTGTTCTCCCGTGCGCGCGTCTCGGAGTCCCGCGTCACTGACGAGCGCGGCGACCCGGAACTCGAAGGATATTTGCTGGGGCGAGGAGACACGGAAGTCCTATTTTCTTCGGTCCTGGAGTTTGTTTCGTTGTTGTTGCTCCGTGAAGAGCTTCTTGTGACAGGCTCGGTCTTCGCTGTAGGAGGCGGTTAGAGCGGTACTCTTGCCCTGTGCATCAGTCGAACAACGCTCCATCCAGACCGGTTCCGTGCGTAGGCCACAGCCGATGCCACCGGTCTGCGAGCGAGCCGCGCGGCAGCAGGGGGCTGTGCTTTGTGAGGCGACTCGTTGATCACCGACGGGCTGGACTGGTCAACGACCATTGCATCAGAGACGGGGTACCCAGCACCTTTGAACAGATGTGTGCTTGACTTGTTGCTCACAGACGAAGCTCCTCGGTTTTCGGAGAGGAGGTGCCCAGTGCGTTTGACTCGATGTGTATATGCTTTGACCTGTGCCTCGCGGACACAGAGCTGCTCAGCTTCAGATAGAAGAAGGACCACCCACAATATTTGATGAATCGTTGTGTGCTTTAGCGGAAGAAACTCGTTATACCATGCACGGTAGGTGCATACGTGCGCAGGCGATGATATCGATTGGGTATCGGTCCTGGGTTGCAAAAGTGTGTCACAGTCGGCTGTTGCGCGAGGTGGGTATGCACACAGTATAGAGCTCTTCATTTCAAGCGAGGGGGTCCCCAGAAGGTTTGACCCTTTCAGAAATACAGCCCCGGTTTTGGGGGGCAAACCACTCAATACCAGAGCAGTTTGTGCCCCAAGGCGATGACTGCACTCCTAAAAGGCTTGAGGAGCAACCCCTATCGCCATCGCCCTGCCTCCCGACATCGCTCTCCTCCGCTACCCTCTTGCTCCACGCCCCCCTCCGCCTCCCCGAAATACCGCCCTCGCGTGTCCTTTGACACCACCTCCGGGATATTAAAAAACGGTAGTACACACCTCTCACCAGTAGTTGCATGTTCAACTTTACGCACACCTCCGACAGGTCTCGGTCTACTGCAGAAAAACTACGGTGCTATAGATCCTATCCAGTCGTTATGATTTGTGCGATGGATCATAACCTGCCGTTATGATTTGTGCTAGGGATCCTAACCAGCCGGTATGATTTGTGCTATGGATCCTAACCAGCCGTTACGATTGGTGCTATAGATCCTAACCAGTCGTTATGATTTGTGCTATGGATCCTAACCTGCCGTTATGATTTGTGCTATGGATCCTAACCTGCCGTTATGATTTGTGGAGAAGGATGTGCACGGCTGGAGAAGTCACAACCCAGGAAACATGCCCTACAGTAGTAGTAGATCGTGCACATAAATGCGGGTCCCACCCGGCAAAACGAGCTAGATAGTGCAGATCAGGATTCTCTCTGCCTGGAATATCTACCGTAGATCACGACGACAGTCGGAGTCGATGATCTTTCGGGGGTGTGCAATCATCCCTGCCAGCTGCCACTTCCTTGACAGAAGACCGTTCTGCCGCTACGAAGATAGCGTACAATGGAACCCTTACCTGTTATCCTCAGCAAAATATTCTAACGCGATTTTGGCATCATATCAAGATTACGTATCATACGTGCACGCTCGATTCATGCATAGTCAACTTATGTCCGGTTCCACACGTGTTTCTGGTTTCCAGCCGTTTTTTTCCGTCGCCGAGAACGTGTCTCTTGCGCCAGTTTCCTCTGGGTCCGCCGCTAGAGCCTTCGCTTTCTGCGCGAGTCCGATGCGTGTGCAGTAACGTACACCTTGCGTCACCGTGTTTTGATCCTGGCATGAACAAACGCCAATGTTACTGCCGTACAAACTGGATTACTACTACTGCTACTACTACTACTACTACTACTACTGCTGCTACTACTACTGCTACTACTTCTACTACTACTACTACTACTACTACTACTACTACTACTACTACTACTACTACTACTACTACACTATTAATACCACTACAACCCCTACTACTGCTACTGCTACTACTGCTACTATTAATATGTATTATACGATACTACTACAGTAGTATAGTAGTATAGTACTACTGCCACTACTACTACTACAACTACTACTTACTGCGTGCTGCCACAACTGATGCTACCACTGATACTATTGATACCATTACAAACAAAACTTCCATTGAAAGTATAGTAGTAGTGGCACTCCCAATACTCCTACTACTACTATTACTACTACACTCTACTATACTACTAGTAGTAATAATACTACCCCTACTATTGCTACTCCTACTATTATTGATACTACTGTTCCTTCTGCTACCACTCCTACCACTGCTACTACTACTACTACTACTACTACCACCACTACTATTAATACTGCTACTACTACTACTACTACTGCTACTACTACTACCACCACCACTACTACTACTGCTATTAATATCTCTAGAACTGAATTACCACCGCTACTATTCTACTACTTACTACTGTTTCTACTACTACTACTACTACTACTACTACTACTACTACGACTACTGCTGCTGCTACTGCTACTGCTGCTACTACTACCACTGCCACTACTGCCGCTTCTACTGCTGCTACCTGTGAAGTGATGGCCGAGGAAAGGGTAAGGGTAAGGGACACAAGTGTATCTGGCAGCTAGCTGGGAAGCAGTGCTTCGCTTCTTCTGATATATATATTCTTTGTTGATGACGAGAGCCGAGGAGGTGCTGTGGTAGAGAAGTGCGAGGTAGGGGGGTGGGACTCGACACTCAGGTATACTCGTCCCCCCCCACGCCTCAAGCTCTCCTAATTTCCTTTTTTTTATCTACTTGTAATGTACTCCGAAATAGCTTTCCTATGGCTACCGATCGTTCTTCTGCTAATTTAAGAACTTCTCGCTTTATGGTCCTATCTGCGGTAAGAAACATTACTCTCGTCTAACGGGCTATCCGCCCTCCTAGAGAACATGCCTGAAAGAACGTTACTCGCATCTAACGGAATATCCGCCGGGTGAATCCATTCTTTGGATCATTCTCGTACTCCTTAGGCCACTTCTTATGCAGTCGGATTTGCAGTCAGTTGGGAATGGTGCTATCAGCACGTTCGCATGAATGAGCTTTTGCCCCGAAAATATGTGAAACTGCTGTTTCTCGCCTCAGAACGACTTGGGTTATTCTCCAAGACCTATCTAGAGCTGTTTCCCGCTTCTCCAGGTGACCAGTTGCACAAAATCACCTTCGGTACTTTTCCGATCCAACTGGGTCAAATACGATTACGATCAGGGATCGGATCGGAAAAAACGTTTTTTCCGATCCAATGGGGGTTTTTAATCGTATTTGACCCAGTTGGATCGGAAAAGTACCGGAAGTGATTTCGTGCAACTGGTCACCTCGAGAAGCGGGAAACAGCTCTAGATAGCTCTTGGAGAAAAGTCCAAGTCGTTCTGAGGCGAGAAACAGCAACTTCGCACATTTTCGGGGCAAAAGCTCGTGTGAACGTGCCGATAGCACCATTTCCAACTGACTGCAAATCCGACTGCATATTATTATAAGAAGTGGCCTGAGGCTACAATACTGAAGGCTATATTATCTATATCTATAGCCCATGAGTACTTCACCCATACGAAGTATCACATTAGCCCTGCCTGAATAGTCGTATATGTAGACCCCAATATATATTATGGTCGAAGGATGACGACAAAGTTCATCCAAAAGACCAGGAAGAGTTGGTCGAAGATGCGGCGATTCGAAACAAAAGAAATGAGGCTATAGATTCCCCCACACCCCACACCTCGTTATAACACCCAAACACTACGAAGGGATGCTTCCTGAGAACAACCACTACAAGGTAGACCAAAGGAGAGGAAGACATAGCTTAAAGCGGAGACTACCACCACTACTACTACTACTACTGCCACTACTACTACTACTACTACTACTACTACTACCACCACTACTACTACTACTACTACCACTACTACTACTACTATTACTACTACTACTACTACTACTACTACTACTACTACTACTACTACTAACTACTACTACTACTACTATTACTACTACCACCACTACTACTACTACTACTACTACTACTACTACTATTACTACTACCACTACTACTACTACTACTACTACTACTACTACTACTACTACCACCACTACTACTACTACTACTACTACTACTATTACTACTATTTATACTACTAATACTCTTTATACTACTAATACTACTACTACTACTACTACTACCACCACTACTGCTACCACTACAGTGCTACCACTCCATCAACTACGTAGTACCACGCCTGCTTCTACTGCTTTAGCGGCCTGACATAGCGCTCGTCTGTCAGCGTCCCAACATCCATCAGCTGGCCTCGTGTACGATCTCCGGCTTGGCACATCATTTGTTGGCAGTATGTGTGGCCGACTTGGAGCAGTTGCGCCATTCGAAGACAAGTACCTAGATTGCTGCCACTGCACGCAAGCCCGGCTACCGGTTGGTGAGTTCGCCTTATTTATCAGACGAGATGTACGGTATACTACAACCAAGAGAGCAACACCGCCCAGAATGATTTTCCGACCCAGTTTTCTCCTGAACAAGGCGGGCACGCACGATGAAAGTAGTGGCTTCGAGCAGATCTCGTCGAGACATTTCCATGGTCGACGCATCGCTCGATGTTTGCACCCTGCCCATGGCCAAGAAAATTCGCTTGGAAAAATCGTCGGAGGGGGGGGGGGGGGGCAGGGGGGGGGGTGTTGTCTTGCGTGTTTTACGAGTAATGTGTACGTGTATTCATCATCTTGCGGGAAATGGGAATACATATTATGTTACTCTACCCCCCCCCTACCCCCACACCGAATAATGGGGGATTGTTCCCCTCGTTTAGAATATCGCATCTCCTCGTACTCCTATTCATAGCAATAAGGCTCGAATTGTTTCTCCGGGACCCCATGTCCTTCGCGCCCCGTTTAGTTCGACCATTCTCACTCACCACCTATCTGCAACCTTGAGCATCCAGATCATCGTCAGCGGTCTTGCCCATGCATTTCGTCTACCTGTTGGCTATATTGGTAGCCCCCTCTAGGTAGGTGTTAAATCTCGACCTCCCTCCCTCCTGCGTCTAGTGCCCCGAAAAGCATCCCTATTTATTTACGATTGTCAGCGCCCCTGCCTTTTTGACAGACAGTTTGAATGCTGCGGCTCCCCTTGCGATACGTCACCCATGAAGGCCTCTTCGATCAAGGAACCCGCACCCGGCACCATCACAGCTCCTGCGTGTTTGCTACGTTATCTCCTGCTTATCTGCAACACAGTGCACGACCAAAAGCACCATCTGCTAGACTGCGTGACAGCCAAGGCCAACAAGCCGGGGACTGCGAAAAATCGCTGCCCTCTTTCCAGTCCCTAGCCCCATCCTCGTGTCCCCGCCATCACACCCATGCATACTTGACACCATTACCGCCACCTCTGTCGGCCCCCAAAAAAACGACACCACGCGATCGATTGCCTTGCCGCCCTCCAGCTAGCTCTCAGTCCCGATCCTCCCTGTACCCTTCGCCCCAAGAGCGAGCGAAGAGGCACTCCCCTCTCTTGCACCGCGATTTCCGCTCATAAAAACCTTCCATCTGCACCACACATTGTAGCATTCGCATGCAAGCTTTGTTACTTCTGCTGGGTTTCCTTTGGTTCCCGAGGTTTTCTTCTCTTCTTGGGAAAGTTATGAGTGATCAATGCTGAAGATCACGCTGCACATTGTCGGATGGCAAGAGAAATACTAATAATTGTTATTGTCCCGTTTGACATTCGATCGGGCGGAGATTTTAACGCCTTCGGGGCTATGAAATAGCGACCTAGACCAGGGTAACGCTTGGTGCTGCCGATCGTCTACGAGCGGCATGCGCCCAGCAGCAGAGGTGCACCATCTTGCGGCCGATGCCATGCGAATCCTTGCGTGGTAACCCGGAGACCATGTTGTAGAACATCATCCCCCGATCACGCAGTGACCGTTTTGCTGTGCAATCGTCATTATTTTATGGTCAATATTTTCCTCTGAAATCCCCAAGAAGAGGGAAAAGCTGAAATCGTCGATCATTTTTGACAGGATCCTACACAAAGAAAGGAGAATACCGTCCCGAGGAAATATACTCTACAGCATATGTACAGGATGTAGTATTAATAGTTGGTCTTCCCGGTGTCTGCGCATGCCATCACGAGCCGATACTTGCATAAATGTTGGTCGATTTCCGACTCCTTGTCGAAACATTTCCCTCGCGTTGCAAAAACCGAGTCGATATCATCATCCTCATCACCATAACGTCAACAGCACCGCCAACAACAACAACAAGAACAACGAAAACATCGGCAGCAGGACTAATATAACGGTGACAGCATCGTCAAGATACAACAACACGCAAATAATTCACCACACGTTGTCTGATGAACGAGTGACTCGTATTTTACGGTGGTGTTATCATCATCACCATCACCAACAACAACAACAAACATCAAACCAAGCAATTCACCCTACCTGTACGCTGTCTGAACCAACAAAACGAGCAATTCACCACAAACAACACGCTGTCCGAGGCTGCACGATGTCCTCCCCGTCAGTGCGGCCTATGTGAACGTTTAGCAGTTTTCACCTGATAGTTTTCGTGCGCAGGACCACATCTATCAGATTCTGCCGACGCCATCCCGTTCCACCGAAGACTCGTCCTCTTCAACCCCCCCCCTCCCCCACGGGTAACATCTAAGCAAGGCAGACACCGACCTTCACTCTACGGGCTTCACTCTTTTGGCTCAATATTTCCGAACCGGTTGAGCCTCCTAATCAAGTGAGCAACTACCGAATAGTGTTATAATTTCGCTACCCACACACAACAACTGGGTACTACTGTACGTAAGTCTATTTGTTGTAAGACTATATTTCGGGGGACCATAGTAAATAGGACCAAATGTTGTTAGTAAAGATGGTTAAATATATAGGTTTTTATGTATACTATAGGTCCTATTAACTATGGTCCCCCGTATTCGTTAGCGCGGATAAATCTTGGTCGGCTTGCGCGAACACAGGCTCATCGAGGTGTTGTTTCGCGTGACATCTTCAGTTCCCCAAGTGAGGAGCGCTCGTGAAACGGTAAGACACCCCCCCTGTATGCCGTGGCATTGCCCGCAGAATGAAAATGTAGAACACGCGTGACCGACGCACCAACTACAGTAGTCCTTACGCTCGCCACAACCCCTCGATAGAACGCACAGCTGGCGTATTCGTAATAGTACAGGGAAAAACGTGCATAAAAAACACGCTTATCTCATATATTGCAACGCCGTCACATCTACCACGAATACAGTGGACACAGTAGGCAACGGTACCACAGTGCAGGCCCCAACGTTATCCCTGCTTCAAGCCTCTTCTTGTCTAGAGTATCTGCTCTTCCCACGCCCGCCTGTTTGCATCTGGCTCCGCTCAAAGTGGCGCTGCCATCCATGACCCCGGGGTGACACCCCCTTCCCCCCGCCCTTTGGATCCCTTCTCTCTCTATCCCCCCAGCTCTTCGCAACCCCCCCCCTTCCCCCACGACTGACTCAGTTCATTGTCCTGTAGGCAAACACTGCTGCGTAAACTGATTACGACGACGAAGGATTTGCTTCGAATCGCGCGACCAGTCTCGATCGCGTCATCACGGGTTTGCTGCATGTAGGCCTTTCACCATCTACCTATACTTCAGACGCCGAGCCGCAGGCGCACGTTCGCCATCAGCTAGCCCGTGGGTGTCACTAAGTTCTGAGTAGTACGACACGACCCCCAGCGATGCCTCCCCCCAGAATTCGCCCATGGTGCGTTCCGATATTATATTGTGCCGAACCCACAGCAAACAAAAGCCGTACCTTTGTAAGTATGCTATTATAATGGGGGTCTGGCTCATCTCACGGCGGGAAAAGGGTTACACGTCTTCACTTATATATTTTCTGTGATCGGTTGATTGAGCTCCCGAAGTGTCAGCAACTATAATAACACGAGGTTAGTACGATAGCTTTTACGGCCCTGCTGTGCAGTAGTACACGAAGCATTTAATTTAGGCCTACTATTACGGGGGACCAAAGTAAACAGGACCAAATATTGTTTGTAAAAATAGCGAAAGGGTAGGTTTTTATCTGTACCGCAGGCCCTATTTACTATGGCCCCCCGTAATGACAGCGCATGATAACGTTGGTAGGGGTAACGACAGCGCATGGTGACGTTGGTAGGGTTGCGCGAACATAAGCTATTCTTCGATGAATTCCATATGTTTCGGGTGAAATACTGCTGAACTCCTCCTCCTCGCGTGAAACGAGCCTCATAGAAGCAGATAAGCCTACCGCCCCTATATGCGCCATGCCACCGCTCAGAGGCATGCGCATTACACTGCATGACCAACCCCCCCCTTGTCTGGCCTTGCACGTACAAAGTTTCTACAGCGCAAGTGGGATTGATGTAGTACCACCATGGCCGGAAACATGAGGATCGTTTTCTGTATTAATATGAAGACAAATAGGTTCTTACATTTATGCCCAAAGTGGTTCTGGGTACTACTGAAAGTTCCCTAGTTGAGGAGCCCCGCCAGTCATCATATACTACCTGTAGACCCCAAAGCACCCCTTTTACCGCACTACCTGGTACAGTAGTAGAGACAGGGCTCAGACGTGATGACGGGTGTCGACCCCGATGCTATCATCTGTAGGCCCCAAAGCACCCCCCTTTGCCGCACTACAGTAGCAGAGGCAGGGCTCAGACGCGACGGCGGGGTGTCGACCCCGGAAGTCGGACAGCTAAGGCATGTGTGAGAGGCTTCGGCGATGGGGAGGAAGGTGCCTCTAGGCGGTTCTGATGTGGATATATATATATATGTTTCCGCTGGTGCACGACGCCCAAAGTATAGTAGCGCCCGAAAAGCGCACAGCACAACAAGCTGGGCAAGCGGCGGGCGAACTGGATTCGGTGGGGAAGGCTGATACCGGGGTATATGCCTCCTCGCCTCACCAGCTGCCTGCGGTGGGCAGAGACAGTGAGCGAGGGTTAGGGTTGGTGTTGCAGTAGGACGCCAGCTACGAGTATGACACGGGGTACGTGGCATTTTTAGCCCGAAATTGTTCTGACTGAGACGAGGTTCCTCACCTGGAGAACTACCCGTAATAAGGCATGCCTTATAAGGCGCTTGCCGTATATACCCAATAAGGCACGCCTGATATCGTGTAAGGCATGCCTTATGCCCAACAGGGCATGCATTACATCCAATAAGGCATACCTTACACCCAACAAGGCATATACTACACCCAATAAGGCACGCCTGGTATCCAAAAAGGCATGCCTTATGCACAATAAGCCGTACCTTATACCCAAGAAGTAACGCCTTGGGCCCAATCAGGCATGCCTTAGGCCCATTAAGGTATGTCTTATGCCCTAGAAGCCATGCCTTACGCCCTATGGGGTATGCGTTATACCTAATAATAAGGAGTGTCTTGTTGCTGAAATACCATTCATCTGCGTTTTGTGATGCTTACAAGGCCATCGGGATTGCCCGTCGGGTTGTACTTGCAGTTTCTTATCTAGGTTCGGGTTTTGTGTTCGGGCACAGAGTCCGTCAAGTAAGGGGTCTCGAAACACATAGGTCCAACGTACTCCTACCGTAGCATCTCTCTTATTGATACCAGGTATTACGGAGGACCATAGAAAATAGGACCAAACAATGTTGATAAAAATAGGCAAATATAAAGATTTTCGTGTGTACCGTAGGTCCTATTTACTATGGTCCCCCGTAACAGCAGTGTAGTGTAATGGTGGCAACAAACAGTGAAGGAAGGGGGGGGAGGGGGTACTCGATATCATGCACGGCCGCAGTCGCATGCCATTGACCATATAGACCCTCGCGCACCTGCAATGCCGGGGACGAACCCCGCCTGGCTTTCACCGGCCAGGGCAGACATTTCTTGCACCAGGCGCGAGGCGAAACGTGAGTGAGGTGTCGGGCGAGTCGCATGAACGGTGACCGGCATCCTGCAGCCCAGCAGTATGAAGACCTTGTGAAGCGGGCTTGTGTATGGATGACCCAGCTTCAATTATTAATACTTGGGGGCGAAAATCCAGGGGCTTCGCTAAGGTCGGGCAGCGGATACAATCCGTATCGTGCTCCGACGCATTCTTAAGGGCTACACACAACCCGGGGAAAAAAGACATGCGCCCCGGCGAAGAGGGGGTATTTTCCATGGACCAATATATGTGAAGAATCCGTTTTGTGTTCTAAATATTTGTTTATGTTCTATTCTAAGCGCTTGCTCGGAAATTTTGCCTAGCCCCTGCGACTGCTGTTCATTCTGTTGCGCGTACAAACTTACTTGCGGTCGAACAAACGGGTGATGAGTGAGGTATATAGAGCTTCTCATCATGCTGGAGGAATCTAAGAGCGTCGCGAGGCACAGGTGGTGGTGTGTAAACCCTGCGGTGTAGCATGGCTGTGGATTCGTCCCCGAAGCCATCCCATCAGCCTCCAAGATCGTGCCAACGGGAATGCACTTTCTGGGGATGGGTAAGGTTCAAGCGGCTGGGTGCTCCTTCTTTAGTTAGTGCAACATAGTTCAACACACACACGGCGTCACGCCTGTGAGGCCGCCGAGCGGGCGCTCCACCCGCCCCGCCGCGCCGTCAAAAGTGGCTGCGCATCCGCCACCGAGCAGGAATCCGGCCGCCGTTCAGCGCCGACAGGCGCGTCCGCATGGAACTTTTCATCGAGATTAGGGGCGAGGCCTCTCGCAAACGCTACGGACGGCGTCAGAGTAGAACCTCAGCCAAACGATTTTTCCTCGATGCCACGTATACGCGAAGTACGCAGAACCACAAGGAAACGGGGTTATATATATATATACGTATGCGTGCAGGCAGCGTCCATCGAGATGGGGCGGCTGGTTGATTTGCCGTATCTGTCTGAGACGCACAATTCATGCTGTCCCTCGAAGACGACGGCTTATTCGATTTGCTGGCGGTGAGTGCGGGCCGAGGGGCGAACCAGGGGCTTCGACCGACAAGGGCGCTGGTTGCAAGTTTGTTGGGGACGCTTTCGAAGAATAATATTATCGGAGACCACCCAGGGGTCGGTGTTGTTTTGCATTTTGCATCTGATCTATCTCCGAAAAGAAGTCCAAGTGTACGAAGAGAGATTCGAGCTCGAGCGTGTAGCACAGTTTTCGTGCGTATACTTCAGTGTTGGACTGCTGTCGAATATCGAGCATCTGAATTGCCACGTCCCATACAAGTACGCTACTCTGCCATGGAAACTTGTTATTTTTCTATACGTCTGTTCAATACTGCTGCAGAGGAAGACTATACATACATTCTACTAGCACAACAATATCAGCGTATTATTATGACTGAAGTATCAATATTTGCATTATTATGCATTATTAACCATATTGGACCTACCAATAATACACATCACTCAGAAGGCAGCTGCTTTGCTGTACCTCGTAGGTCAGTAGTATACATATGCCGACTATACCTACCTGTGGTACCTACTGTCATTGTGGGATGCGTATGCCATGCCCCGCGGGGTATGCCATGTATGTATGTACAAGATAATCAACCCCGTGCGTACGTACGTAGGATGTGCCAGGTATATCAGGGGGGGCGGCGAGGGGGGGTACTCATGGAATGCATGACCGTACTATATTTGTGTGACCGTAGACCCTCCCATCCATACAATGTCGGGGGAGTAGGCAAAGGCGGGGTTCTGGAAGGGGGGGGAGGGGGGTAGAAGGAGGGGGGCGGCGGAGGGGGAGAGGGGAGAGGGGGTAGGAGGGGGGAAGAGGGGGGAGGCGGGGGGGGCAGCTCGGGGGTAATACCATAATACTGCCGGGCATGTCGTCGTTTATGATCATATCAACGTGTTGATGTGTTGTGCGGCGCCTTTTATTTCGTGTACCAGGTATTATACTCTTCGGTTGCATGTGCTCCTCGCATTCCACAGCTATATAGTATCACTAGGCACTATAATACGCACGCACGTACCGGGTGCACACATCAGTCGGTAAGCATGGAGTACAGGGCGTACCTGTGGCACGTACCAGGTATAGTATTTTAGGAGTAGTATATATAGTTGTGTTACAGCAACAAGCAGTAGTAAGTAGTACTGGTATTATTATAATAGCGGTATTATTTTACGGGGGAACTATACTTTTGCTTCGCTTCATCTTCTTTTTTCGGTTTTTGTCTGCTATTAATAGTCTCATTTTTGCTTCCCTGGTGTCCGCAGTAGTAGTGGTGGAGTGCGTATGCTTGTTTTTTGTGTTTGCCTCTGTTTTACTACCGAGGTATTTCTTCCACTCCAGAGTTAATGGAGCCTGTCCTGCGACCACGGACTGCATTGTATTGTGAGTTAATGTGAGAACAACAACAAAACAACTATCAGAAGCATAGTAATAATAGGAAAAATAGAGGACCAACGGAAGACAAAAAAACCTACTGGTACATATTTACCTACGAGGTATTTTATTATTATTTCTTTTGCCATCCGACAATGTGCAGCATGATCTTCAACATGGACCACTCATAACTTTCCCGTGTTTGGTTTTATTTACTATGATGGTCCCCCGTAATAATAGTAGTACCATTATTTGCAGTAGTAGTAGTAGTGTGGAATAGGGGGTCTACCCCACCATGATTGTGTCGTGTTGGTAGGACCCAGGCAGGTAGGTGGTGGTGGTGATGTAAAAAGAAGGCAGGGTTGATGGGTATAAAATGGCTGAATGAGCACAGCCACCACACACACAGCAAGCAGCAGCAGCAGTCAGCAACTTACTTACAGCTTAGCATTTTTTATTTTTAAACGATGGGATACCAGAGGTATGATATCATTTCCCCCCCCTCCCCCACCTTCGGTGAGGACCGCCGGGCGACAGGTGTGTGACACTGTGTGATGGTCCGCTTTTAATTCTTCTATCGTATACCAGGTATACTCGTAGGGTACATGCTCTTCTTGAGATGCCCGGGGGTACTCCCGCTTCACCTCCCACAAAGTACAATATATCCGCTCTCAAATAAATGTACAGACAGGTCGGAGTGGGTGCGGGAGTTAGGAAATGGTCCATCATCGTGAAAAGTCTCCTTGTCTATACCTGGTACACAGTAATCGTCTCTCTCCTATCTGCTCCCTCCCACTCGTTTTCTTGTGATTTCAATCTTAACACACTATTTGTCTGCACATTTATTTGATCTATGATGCAGGTTTTTCCCACATGCACCATGCACCATGCACACCCTGTGGGAAGTGCTTTTTTTACATCTTACTCATGTATCACTCACAGGATCGAAATCAAAATGTGTTTATTGAATAATCAAGAAGCAACAACGCATGTATGTATGTATGTATGTATAATACTAATAATTAATAATAGAGCGACAGACAGAGCGGGTTGCCGCTACGTACTACTCCAGCACAGCTAGCTTCGTAGTAGCTGAGTAGCTGTTGTTGTTGTTGTAGCTTTTCTTTCTTTCTGGAGGCGAGTTTCATCGCGGGTGATCCGGAAATACTATTGTACAGCACCAGGTACTGCTGCCTCCGTGCACCTATAAATAATATGCGACAGCACCCACCAAGTCATCCAACCTACGAGCGAGCAAACCAGCCAGCGAACCAACCAGTTACCACGTACGGAAGCACTCACAGCGCACTCCACGCCCAAGGATATTTCTCATTTTTTCCGTTTATCGAAGGCGTGCGAGCCTCGAGGGACCGCTGCTTCTGATCAGCCAATCAGCCGCCGACATTCCTGCGCACCCTGCGATTTCCTGGTGACACCGCGTTTCCGTAGCTTCTCGGAACGTTTTTTTATTGGCAGCAAATGTTTTCCCCCATCCCTATAAAAACTTGGGAGGCTTGGCCAATCAAAACCAAGAAAAGTTCTTCGCCAACTGCTATTGCCTTCGCCACGCCTCGCCCCGTCTTCTGAATTTGCCTCGCTCGCGATACTACTCGCAAATCTTGGCCGCAGGTCAGTGGGGCACGGCAGAAGCGAGGAAATAGACCCTCTACGCTTCTTTGGCTCGCGCGGAAGCTCCAGAGCGAAGCGCCTGCGCTGATTCAAGGCTTGTGTTGTGTTGTTCTCGCGGCAGCTTCGAGAACAGACAGCAGCTGCTTACCTGCTTGTAGAGTATCGGAGGGAGGGAGGAGACAGGGCGAAAGCGCAACACGCAGGGTTGAGGACGGGCGTCGTTAGTATAACATGGAGCTGGGACAGCGACAGCGAGCGTACGCTCGTCGGGCGTCGCAGCAGGAGGACCTAGCGGTGAGTCCGGGTGTCCCTTGTTTTTTTCCGCGAGGGCGTTGTTTATTCGGTGGGGAATTTATGATGATACTTGTAGCGACATAGCGACAAACCATTTTTTTTTTGTTTTTTGCAGTAGTTCCACGTTCTCACGATTTTTCCCCAGCAGCCAGAGATTATTGTTGTCGACTGCCTCAAGCAAGACGTTCCAGACGTCCTACGACCGCTCCTCCTGCTGCTCCTTGGTGTTGACTGCGTACTGCCCTACCGGTATGTGCGTGCTTCGTATCAGCTATGGGTCATGTGTGTATGGCTGCTGGTACTTTTGCCAATCGTACTACTGCTGCTGCTGCTGCTGCTGCTGCTGCTGCTGCTGTACAAGGTAACAGCAGCAGTATTCATATACCTCATGCGAGTACGCCGCACGAGTACAGATTAATGTTAGTATCAATAGTCGTACTGCTTGTGGTGGTGTGCTGCTGTGTTATCCACGAGTATAATGAATGTACGTATTAAATACGTAGCAGGCACGTAAAATATTCTGCTTGCTACCGGTATTTAGCAAACTACTTGGAATTTATACGAGTACAGGGGGATAATTTTTGCAGTGATAAGTCAGGGGTCGTCTACTACTATTAATATTACGTCGTAATATTAGTAATACGTACCAGGTACTCAACATGCCCACACTTGCTGTACCGGTACATACAGGGCTCCTCACGTCTGTTGTAAGTCCACGTCCACGGGGCGAAGGGATGATACCGGTGATCTCGGCTTGTCCAAAAACTCGCGTACGGTAAAAACCTCCTGCGCGTTGAGCTGGAAAGTAAAGAAATTAATCAAATAAATAAATAAATGACCGTGCATGAGGAACAGCAGTGCAACACATGTGGTCTCTGAGGATTCCCCTCTCCCCTGTACTCGTGTATACTACCAGGTACTATATGTATCCTATGATACTCGTACCAGCTCCTTCGAACATACGAAGTACATATGAACATGTACCAGGCACGTACTTCATTCAGTAAGGGACTGCTTCCTGTAGGTAGACTGCGTGCTGTCTCTCTATGTACCTGGTACAGTAGTAGCAGTAGGTCCGCCTCGATGAGACACGAGGCACCATCGATGTATCAATACTCATACCTGGTAGTTTTTTTTTCCAACTTGGCGGCAGTGGCGCCCTCATCCCCCTCGTGGTCTATCATCGATCATCGATCATGGGAGGCAGGCCCGGCCAGCTTGCGTATCACGTGCACTCGTACTGCTGTAGACTAGAAGATAGACACACTTTAGAACACAGGATGCAACTGGAGAGGTACATTTTGTAGCAGCAGCAGCAGCAGCAGCAGCAGCAGCAGCAGGGGCAGCAGCAGGGGCAGGTGCAGCTGAAGAGCTGCAGGAGTGTCCGTGATCCGTAATGAACGAACGATGCTATACCAGGGTAAGAAACCGGTACGAGTCCTACCAGATACTGGTATGATTTTTTCAGTACGTAATAAAGTAAGACGCGATCGGAAAATGTGGTACGTACGGCCACGGCCACGGCCTGCCTGTCCTGTGCAGCATCTCATCTCTCGTCAACTGCTCATGTCATCACCTACCAGCTTCGCTTCACGCTTCAGAGAGGATGCACCTCGAAGCTCAAAGCACCCCGTGTGATATCATGCCAGCAGAGTTGCCGTTCAATGATCATGCTGTGGTTCTTTTACAGCTGTACAAAGCATAGCAATGTACCTAATGTACCTCCCAAGGATAACACGAAAGAGTCAATCGGGCGAACTCGCGGCCGACGTTTTTTTGTCGCAGTTTCATGTCGGTACCCAGGTGTACAGCACACCCAGTGGGGTTTCCAAGGCATTTTTATCCGAAGCACGGGGGTTACACGTGCACATGGTACGAGTTGCTTTGGGGTGGACTCGTCCAGATGTTCCCTTATACTATAGACGGATCGTTCGATGTTTCCACCGATATATGGAGTCACTTACGACCCCCTCGAAAAGAGAACCACTTACTTACAGTAGATCTCACTTTCAGAGCGTGCTCGACTGGTACGTACGTCCCTGGCCTCTCCGAGCTCCCACTTCGAAATCGCCTCCTTTCATTACTTGCCGAACCTTTCCCACCTTTCCAGCGGTTCTTTGTTTTCTCCATTTCTCTTGGCACTCTCGGTCCCTTCTTCCTTTTTCTTCCTTCGTTTCGTGTGCGTGCGTGTACTCCGAGCACGGCGCCGCGGGAGAGCCCGGCGCCGTCGCGGGTGCCAGCGGGTGCTGACGGGTAGATGGGGGGGTTGCAAGGAGCGCGGTCGCCGCTTTCGTGCCTAGGCGTCACGTGTGCCTCGAGACACGAGGGATGCATGAACGGGTTCTGTCTGGCCTCCATTTGTGATTTTGGATAGAGTATGTACGAGACATAAAGGGTCGTTCGAAATTGCAAGATAACATTCAAGCCGTGCTTATTTTTGCAACCACGCTGAGGTTGAAAGAGGGAGCTCCCAGTGTGAGTACCAATACTGCCGAGCTGGCGAACGACGGCCACGGTGAGCACCGGGCTTCATGCGAGGCGGGCGACGGGGCTAACTGTGGCAGAGAGTGAGGAAAGCTTTACCCGGACCGAATCGGTGGCGAGGCGGTCCCGAGTGGGGCGGGCGGCGTACAAAGCTGAGAGAGAAACTCTGCTGCTCGTTTTTTTTCTTTTTTGACCGGTGCAAGGTGTTCCAATCAAGGCAGAAATTTACTACACGAGAGGCACGGGGATTTTTTTTCCTTCCCGAATTTTACGGGTTCATGTTAGGTTGTTTATGCGGTGCTGTTGTACCGTGCTGTGCTTTCTCTGTTTTCTTACATATAGCATATCAAAATAAGAAATTAAGTACCCTGTACGTACGTGCGGCAACCGCCCGCGATGCAAGGCGTATGTGGCGTCCGAGCTGTTTTCTCCTGAAGCATGGCGGCGGGACTCCTGGCATTATCAAGTCGCCAGCTTGCAACTGCGATCATCACAAAAAAAAAGTATATGCAATCATGGACCTCTGTCAGACTCAAATTTGCACATTAATACCTGGTAGTAATTTTGATGTACTTTCCTTCCTGAGCGAGCGTAGCGGCGGCGCAGGCCGCCGGCGGAGCGAAGCGCCTTGTATAGCATACGAAGGGTGTGCGCTCTCCCCGTTATCGAGAACGTCAGCATTCAAAAATAGGGAATTCAAGGGTATTATGTTCGGTAGGGTACGTACCGAGGTATACCGAGGGCGTCTGCTCGGTTAATGCCCCATCCCTACCGGAGTGTTCGGTATATACGGCCGCATCACCCGACTGAACGCTCCGGCAAGCTTCGGTACGAGCTCGATACCGGTACCGAACACTTCGGCAGGTTCGGGACGCCCTCAATACCTGCACCCGACACTTCGGTAGCCTCGGTACTACATACCTCAATAGCGGTACCCGACACTTCGATAAGGGTAAACTAGCTGTACACCGGGGGTATTTAGCGTACCGAAGTGGTTCGGTAGGGCCCTTATACCCTACCGAACAGTCCCGTGTGGTTCGGCACGAACTCGATACCGGTACCCGACACCTGGGTATGGTCAGGACGAATTCAACACCGTTACGCGACACTCAGGTATGTTGGGTACAACCTCAATACCGGTACCCGGCTCTTCGCTGGGTTCGGTACTCCTACCACAAATACTCGGGGTACTAGTGTACTCTACGGAGCATATCCGTCAAAACTGCGTCCGAGGGGATGTGTTACCGGTATATTGCGTGTTACCTGGTAACGAGTACCGGTATACCGCATTGTGCTGCTCTTAGTAGTTGTTAGAGCTGTGGGTTGGACGAGTAAAAGTCACCAAGCAGTTTCGGCGGTGCCAACTATCCGACTCTTGGGTTTCCTTCGTGTATGGAAGGCTTCTTGGGTGCATCCGGAGTGCGCGCGGCTTCCTCGGGAGACCACGCGCTCAAAGAGAGAGAAAGATGAAAGATCTACTGCAATAACTCGTAACACATCAATAAGTGTTTTTGATGCGCTTCAAAAAACATCACCATCGAATATTATAGACCACTCTGCCGTTCGTTGGCGGTGGCAGTGAGTGCCGAATGCCGTTGGCGCTTGTTAAAGTATCTTACCAGGTACGTATATACGTACAGCAGTAGTATGTGTTGTATGCAAAATGAAGCAAAACAGCGCGAGCCGACCACGTCAACTAAAGCCAGTTCGTTGGCTGCCTTGGCCAGGCATCTATTAACTAATCACTAGCCGCGAAGTCCAGCCAACTCCAACTCCCAGCGTTATCCTACGGTACTTACAACTCCCGAGGTTCGGGCTGGTTCGCAGCTTGCCGTTTTGACGGCGCTTGTTTTACAGCAGTAAGATCCCTCCTGTACAGCAGGTGCACACTATTCCATTTCTGGGGCGTTCGCACGAGGGGTGTGGGGTGAGGCAACGAGGTCGAATCCAATGACGTTTTGGGCAGCTGAAATAGAAAACGAAGGCCCACATGAAATTCGGAAGTCTGATCACTATACGAAGTACAGCCCAAGAAATGGAAGACATATCGACCATCTAAAGGAAGTCGGCATGTATGTGTATATGGATCGACTGCTACGTACATATTTATAACTTCAAAAAAAAAAACAGCTGTGAGATCGAGGACAGGGTCGAAACTCATATTCGCCAGCTGTGTGTGATACTTCGACCGAGCGTACTCGGGTTTCATATGGCTCATGCAGGAAATACAGTCCGCGTATGAGGGAAGACAGAATCTGAAGGTGCAGAGTTCAGGACGCGGGTGGCTTCATTTGGGAATTACTTGAAACAAACTTCGAGATTGCGCGTCGCCTATGTGCCAGGTACCCACGTTGCGATCTGTCTCGTCAGAAGTGTACTCCGCCGAGTATTCGTGGCCGACGGGTACTCGCCAACTTGTGGGAGGTCGCGGGGGAGGGGGGCGGGTATTCGCGAGTTTTTTTTCCTGTGGCGGGTACCCGAGTACCCGTCTAACGGGGGCCGTAAAATTCAAAGTACAGCCTCGAGGACGTAACCTACGGGATGATGAACGCCATTCCGAGGGTTTCCAGGGAGAAACAACGTAGGTGGTGGTGGCCCCTACCCCGCGCCGACTAGCCCGCCTGCTTGTCTTGCCCGGCCTCTTGCCTTGATGTCATGATTGCGTCATGTGTTCATGGTCCATGGGGTCCTGTTCGGCTGTCCTTGGCGTTTGCCCTTACCCCCCCCCGGTATTCTGCTGGGGTTGCCGTCGTGTGAATAACTTTATGATATGTAAACTACTTTTGACAATTGTATGGTGGAACTTTGTACTTTGCTTTTAAATTGTGTCAAGATATTCTGTTTTCACCACCGTTCGCTCGGAGAGGCGGGGGCAAGGGGCACCCCGGGGCTGACCTTAGCACAGCCCCGTTCCAGCATCCGTACACAAGCAAGCCAGCCACCACCCGATCCGGCGTGAAACTCCAATTTCGCGGGCCTCCCGTACGGCGAGCAAACCTCGATTACGTTCGCCAATCTTTGTCTCCTGCTGGCAGTGTATTCCGCTCGCCACACGCATGCGCAGAGTGCACGTCGCACGCTGCGCCCGCCGTATTTGTTTGGTCTCTCTTCCTGCACTTGCTATGCAGGCACGCTCCCCAGCCATATTAGAGCTAGAATGCCAGCATGACACTCGCCAAACTGAAGCAACCTCCCGGCATCCACTGGATGCTCCCTGGCCCTTCAGCAACTGTGTATTATAGTACTTCAAGTAGTTTTTTGGATTGTGCCCGTTCGATTGTTATTTTGTCCCCCCATTTGCCTGGAGATCTCCTCTCGTCTTCTCTCCTCTCCTCTCCTCTCCTCTCCTCTCCTCCCCTCCCCTCTCCTCTCTCATATTTCAGCTCTTGCATCCTCTTACGAAAGCAATCGATCAGACTCGAAACAACTCTGAATCTAAATGTCGACTAAGGACAGCGCCTTCTGTTACCCACGATGCTTTCGGGCCGACGTATCCGTTCCAGAGCGCTTTGCTCTGTCCCACCGGTCGACTTTTCATAGTCAAGACTACAGAGTCTGCTGTTGTCACCGGGCCTCGGGGTGCGGAGCAAACTTGCCAGGTTGATCTCCGCGCTCGACCCCCAACACCAATCGGGCTTTGGCCGCACCAGCCGCACCTGTAACGTCTCGCTCGACCACGCTCGTGCGCGTCATCCAGCGGCCCACCTACGACAACTCCGCACAGCAGTCCGCAGACACCGGGGTGTCTGCGGACTGCTACAACATGCAGATCCCGCGGAACCCTCTCCTGCACACCTCTCCCACCCGCACTGTTGTTGGCTTGACGGCTTGGAAGCCCTTTGTTTGCTTGATGTGTGCTCGTCTGCGCACCCCGCGACTATCTCGGGGAGGCAAGCTTTCGGTACTGCTGCTGTGCTACAGCTCCACAAACGTGTGCATGAGTCACTACAAGACCCCACGTTCATCTGATTGACCAATCATTTACGTACGTACAAAAGTCAAATCCCCCCGCATCGCTGTGCCCCCGTGGACATATTATGCTGTTCAGCACTTTTTCGCATATACTGCGTCTGCACAAGTACATGCAAGAATACTGATGTGTCCTACCAGGTGTATAATTTTCTTTCCAAACGTTACATCATATGTTACATGAGTTAAGCTGTACCGCGCTTTGTAATGGTGTCCGCTCTGGTGCAGATGTGGAGGCGTTATTTGTACCTCGTACCTTGGGAGATTTTTGTCGTCTCCTCTTGTTTGCAAGTTCAGCATGTGAACAAGACACCTGGGCCAAGACAAACAGGTGGTCAGACGATACCAACCTCATCTGAGTGATCATCTGATGACGTTTCTACGTGCGCTGGTCTACGGTAGAACGTACGTACAAGCTGGAGCAACGTAGAACCCTAACCCAGCCTCCGTGGTCCAACGTGGCCATCGAGAAGATAATGGCAACGAGATAGAAGACATGTGAGAGAAAAAACTGTGACAAATATGCGAGAAAAACAACATCAACATACTCGTAGAACACGTATATTTCGAGTAATTATTTACGCGTAGGGCGCAGAGGGTCCCTTCGTGAGCTTTGAGCTTTGACAACTTATCCGATCATCTATCATGTCAATCATAGCACCCATTATCGTGTACCAGGTATATCACCTTGCGTCACCAGCGCATCACCTGCCTCCATGGTTCGGCCTGCACGTGTGCAACAGGCGGAGATCGATCGTGTTTCGCAGATCGCACACGTACCGAGATCGTTTTTCAGCACTCGATTTTCTTAGCCCCTTTAGAACTGCGCCTCCGTAGTGGGGACAATTGGGGGCATATTGCTTGGAATTTGAGTTATATGTAGGTTTATGAGCAGTGCGGTACTATATTGAAGGGTTGACAACGGTAAGGGTGCGAAAGTCGAACACAGTGTAGTTATTCTCTCTCGACAGATATTTCCGAAAATGTAGCGTGAGGTATTTGGCAACCTTAACCTTCCCCGTCCCCGTTCTGGAAAAATCGAGCGCTGAAAAACAGATATTTCCGAGAATGTAACGTTCGGTGTTTGTGAACCAGATATGTCCGAAAACGCCTCCTTCGTTCGGCATTTGGCAACCTTCCCCGGTCTGGAAAAATCGAGAGCCGAGAAACCATCGCATCGCCCATGAGCGAACCCAACGCTCATTTAACCCCTTTAGCACCGCAGTCCCGTTTTGGGGACAAACCAGTCAAATTCTAAGTAATTTGTCCCCGGAACGGGACTGCGGTCCTAAAAGGGTTAAGGCGTCAGTCACCTACCAGGTATTGGAGTGTCACGGCTTCCAAAATTCTTAGTGACGATTTCCCTTACAAATCTCAGCTTTTGCTTTTTTTCAGTGTTTGATTTCGGTTCCGTCGGTAGTGCTCTGTTCATATCCGTACGAGGTGTCCAGCGTCCCGGTACTGCTTGCAGCTGTATCATACCAGTCTCGTCGGGAGTAGAAGGGATACTCATTCAGATGGCCGCGGCCGCAAAACGTCAAGAGTATACCGTGTATGTACAACCAGCTTGCTATTATTATTAACATAACGTGCCACTCTCTGCGTTAATGTAAGGAGGCGTTTATGCACGCGTATGAAGACCCAACGGTCCTTTTATTGCCGTCCAGGAGTGGTATGTGTCGCCCGCCAGCATCAAACGCGCACCTCGTATATATGCGCTGGTGCCATAATATAAAAGGGAACATACTAACTGTAGTAATCGTACCCAAATATGGTGTGTTAGAACAGGGGGATACGTGATTTTGGGTCTCATCGTGGGTTCTGATTACTACCGTTGTGTATTACTATGTTTTACTATGCCCCCCCGTGAAAAGAGCAAGGTTGAAAGCTTACAGACGTCGGACAGACCAGACAGATCAAACAGCTCAACCAGATAAGATCAAACCAGATCAGACCAGATCCCAGTTTCGTGTTGTACTGACTGCACAGATTTCGGAGCAGATGTACCGCTGGTTCTTCGCGTCCTGCGCGATCTACGCACAGTACAGTTAATAGTAGGTCCTGCATTTGCCGGGTAACATGTGTCCATATATATATACTGCTGTGATGACCTTGTTTCTCGCGCAGAATTTTTGCAGGGCTAGACATGTCTACTGTAGTAAAGGAGCGTACGGCTCTTGGACAATGCCTCACAACGGCTTACAATACGGTGTCAGACATAGGATCTAGATGATACTATTGCTGTACTACTGATGTGCATGGTTATTTTCCTGACGCGTAAAACCTTATTCGCGCGTGCGCTCGCTGCTGAGCACGGCTTCTTACGCAAAACCATTTATATTCTTCTCGTGACCGTCACGAAGAAAGCGAGCTCTAGTTTCTTTCTCGTTTTTATCTTGCTGTTCTTTCGAGGTTGTTGGTTGTGTCTTGCTCGCGGGGCTACATGTTGTTGTTGTTGTTGTTGTTGTTGTTGTTCTCACATCAACTCTCTGACGAAGGAGTCCGTGGTCACACAAAAGGTGCTGGAGCCCTAGGAAGATCCGAAAAACGAAAAAAAAAACGAAAATTCGGCTGCCTCAAAATGCACGAGACGAAGAAAGCGCACACGAGCTAAAACCAATGTGCAAACTGAACTAACATGGCCACGGGTATATCCTCTCAACTATAACATAGAGTACCCCCGTTCCCACCACTAACCAACTCGTGGCTGCTGACTACAGCGGATGCTGTCTGAAGTGCTGCCTGCACCGTACGAAACGCACGGTAGTCGTGAAAACGAAAGAAGAACACACCTGCCTGCTATCTGGAGTGCTGTCAGAGTGAAGACTCGCGGATATGCAGTGAAAAAAGGAGCAATCGAACCTTACTACCACACGAATATCAACGATCGCTATCTCTTCCTGGATTGTCTGACATGTACCTGGTACGGTGTAGATGCTCGTACAGTGAGCGCTGCGGCTATAAAACACGTGCGAACGGCGTCCGTTCACGTGGAATAATTGGGCGTTAAAATAGAGGACGAAACACTATCGCCCCCGCCCGTGGCAAAATTTAGGGGTTTCCAGTATAGATGAAGACATCCCCCATCACAGCAAGGGGCTATTTTTATTTCTTTTGTGTTGCGAACAGCAAAGAATGTGTTTGTCTTTTCGAGGACAGCAAGAAATTTGCGAACGACACATAGATTTGGGAACTTGAGCGTACGTAAATACATAGCAGGTACCAGGTATGATATGTCTGGTCGTGTCGAGCGTACCACGCATTCCTGGCGCACGTATGTGTGAGTTGTTCACATGAAAGAAATCGTTCTTTCTACCCTACCAACCAGCACAGGAAGTACAGCCAGTGTTTGCCCTGATTCCGTACGTATCCCTGAGATACTGCTTTGTAATTGTCACAACAGACTCTGTGAGACAGGAGAAAATTAAAAATAAAATATACCTATTAATAGTACTCGTACCTGGTATACATACATGTATGCCGCTTCAAATTTGGGAACTATGTTTTACTCCAGCCTGCACGTATCCGGAGATGATCATCGTAAGGATCTCCCATGCGGGTCTCGCCAATTCCCAATTCCTCTGGCCTCAAGATCTTCGTCGCCTATCATATATATCGTACAACTGCTGTGACGTCAAATCTCCTGTGGACTGCTGTCTCTTCAGTAGGATCTCTGTTCTCGGTGCAATCCACGGACGAACTGTGATTGGCGGCATTGCACCGAGACCATCTGATGCATAAGGAAATGATGCGTCACGCGCATCTGTCCCATCTTGACTCGTTCTGGACTCGTTGTCGAGTCTGATTCCCCACATCCTGGCGTGCATCCACGCTACGCACATCTGAGAGAAGCTGCTGTTGCAGTCCTCGAGTCGAACCTTACGCACATCCGCTCATGATTTGGCGTTGACGATTATTGCTATTTCTAGGCTTGAAGGCAACAACAACAAGCGCAAGCTCGTGTTGTACGTACGTAAGGAACTTGCGTGGGAAAAAAAGCACTTGAGTTTTGTTGAAAGGTGTCGGCACTTTTGGGGGTACGAATTACTTGAGATTAGAGTCGTCAGACCTCGTGGCAGCTGCACTCTCTCACGCCAAGGTCGTGCTTCCGAGCCCAGCCAAGGCGAATAATTTTTTCCCCCGGAAAAAAAAATGCAACCCAGAAGGCGCCGACGTAAGTTTGCAACATTCGACGTGAGTTGTCGAGGGAAGAAAATGCTGAATTTTTATTCCCGCGATCAAAATCAAGGCACGTGACATACATAGTCGGGAGGGAGGAGAGGCATCCGCTATGTGACCCCGGATTTGAATTCCCCCTAGAAGGCAGCGGGGGAGTAGGGCGAGGGTAATAAATGGGATGGAGGAAAAAAAGAGTAATACTTGTGCGTATTTACAGCAGTGCAGTTCTCAAGAGAGCTGGGTTTTTTCACAATGCGTCGGTGCTTTTTTTTTTTTCTTCGTTGACCCCGTCATGCCAATCCATCGCCTTTTCTTTGTTCTTGATTTTGTGATTCGATGGCGAAGCCGAATGGGTTCGTTGGCCGATATCTCTCGCCGAGACATTGGGTTAGACAGTGAAGCGCTGCTACAACAGCAGTACTGCTGGGTTTTTTTCTCTCCCGCCTTCGTGGCTGTGTTGAATTTCGATTGTTTTTGGGTGTCGAATCGAGCGTGATTTTGCCTCCCACCCCCTCTCGGGTATCCCCGTGTTTTAACGCCGACATGCTCACCCTATCACCCTAGGGTGATAAGATAACACACCCCCTCGGGCGATTTTCAAAAGCTGGGTTTTCTCGACAACGGGGAGGAGGGCGTACTGAATACGACGAGCGGTGCGTCTATACAACGTTCTCAACGCAATCTTTCCGAAGTCGCCATTTTCGTTCTGTGTGCCCCCACGTTTTCGAGGAAACCGGGTCCAAAATTCGTCCCGGGGTGCGTGTTGTCTTGAGTGTTCTACCTTACGAACGAAAGTTTTGACAATCAAGCGTCGAAACCGTGTCAGGTTAATCCTTTGAGGACGGCAGTCCCGTTTTGAGGATTAACTCCTTAGAAATTCGAGTGGTATAAATATGTCCCCAGAACGGGACTGTAGTTGCCCTAACAGGGTTTCTCGTTTTTTTTTTTGTTAGATATCGGTATTATCGTATCCGTTTCGATCCCGATATCGACGTCTGTGTCTTACCCAAATGCTGGTGCTGGGCCGCGGTAGTGGCTGGGTGTGATGGCGTTGATGGGCCGCCATGTTCCTCTCCGGACCGGGTGTTTGTGCTGTAAAACTTTTTATTTTTTGTTTGTCCTATGTGCTGCTTGGCTTTTTACTGTTTCTATTATTAATGGTAATAGCTGCTTGTGTGGGTGAGGTCGTATACTGCTGTACCTGGTTTATATTATGCGAGAGTTCTCGTGTCTCTGCAGAGCTACAGCAGAACCTTTATTCGATACCTGGTAAAATATAATTGGCACATTTATTGTACGAGACGAAGGACGAAGGGGATATTGCTCGCCAATGATTGGTTGGGTCTGAATGTCATCAGGGTTAATATCATTGTAAGGGCTGAGTTATTTTACACTGAAAAAGTCTTATTCGTAACCTTCCCATCTCGTGTTGAGTCGTGAGTCGTGCTGTGTCGCAAGCCCGCAATGAAATTACCGCTCAAGTTGACTTGAAGTGCGCTCCTATTATTACCAGAACCAGGTAAATGTAGCGTATATGTTAGATGTAGCGTATAGATGCTGATGTAACCTACAAGTAGATACGAACGTAGCGCTGCTGTGTGTTATAGATGGATCTGCATGGTTGGGAAAGTAGCCTTGTCGAGTCGCGAGTCGCGTTGTACCGCCAAGCCCAGAACAGAACAACTTACCATGCCTTCTACAGACAGAGAGACAGACAGCAGTGAATGATACTATTAATAGGGCTTTTCGCGGGTCAGGTCAAACCTCATGGGTCGGGTCGAGTCGGGTCACCTGACCCGGCCCGACCCGACCCGCGAAGAAATTGAGGTATGTTGACTTGACCCGAGCCGACCCGCGAGATTTTGAAAGCCTCTTGACCCGACCCGATCCGACACGTGAGATTTGAAAACCTCCTGACCCGACCCGACCCGACCCGACCCGCGAGATTTCAAAATCTCCTGACCTGACCCGACCCGACCCGTCTCCTTCCGATTGACCCGTGAGACACGGGTTTCATGCGAGTCGGGTCACCTTGACCCGCGAGACCATTTATCTTGACTCAAAGGTTCGACCCGCGGATCTGGCCCGTGGGTCGGCACTTCTAGAACAATTTAATGACCATTATGGTGCCCCGCAGCGATGTATGACCTGGCCGTAGTATATAAATTTGGTGGTGTTTTAAATATTTGAATATGATACCAAAGGAGTATTATTGAGTATTGGTACGAGAGAAGCCTTCGGGTAAGAGAGCGGGAAGTGATTCAAGTGTCAGATCCGCGAGCCGAATGCGCGGGTCCGACCCGCGGGTCGGTAGGAAACAACTCGCGGGTCATGCTGGTCCGACCCGCGAGTGACCCGCTTCTCGCGGGTCATGGCCTGACCCGACCTGTGAGTTTTTCATCACGTCTTGACCCGACCCGACCTGTGAGTTTTTCATCACGTCTTGACCTGACCCGACCCGTGAGATTTGAAAAACTCCTGACCCGACCTGACCCGACTCACGAGATTTAAAAAGCTCTTGACCCGACCCGACCCGACCCGACCCGACCCGACCCGACCCGACCCGTGAGATTTTGAACACGTACTGACCCGACCCGACCCGTGATATTTTTAACACCACGTGACCCGCGAAAAGCCCTAAATAATACGTATGTCGATGTTAGCTGTAGCTCCTATGCCGTACTCGTATCAACATAGGAGTATGCCGGGTATGCACAGCAGTATCACACCACTCTTGGTCTCCAATGGACGGAACGTTTGTATACTTGTTTTCAATCAAAACGGACATTATATATGAGCACAGAGTAGTACCAGGTACGGCACACGTATGATATGTTGTGCTCGTAACACTGATGGTAACCTTGATGGATGCTCTTCGTATAGCAGGCCGTCCGGCGCACGAGGTTGGATGGATGGATGCATAGATGGGTTGATGAAGGGATGCATGGATGGATGGATGGATGGATGGATGGATGGATGGATGGATGGATGGATAGAGTGGATGGGTCGAGCAGCGAAGGATTCAGAATCCGCATGGCGCCGGGAGTAGATATTAATACGAGCCTTTGGCGTTTGGCGTTTTGGTTGCCCGGCGGAGCGGGCCGGTTTTGTAACAGCCGCGTACATATGGTTGATATAATTATTTATCTAACTATTGGTACGTACTCGTGCCAAATAGTACAGATTTCATTGAAGAACACGCACACCGGGACCACCGACTATTCTTAAATAATAGCTATAGGCAGTGAAATGTAGTATCGCAATATCGTGCTTAACCCCGTTAGGACCGCAGTCCCGTCTGGTGGACAAACTACTTGAAATTTGACCGGTTTTGTCCCCAAAACGGGACTGCGGTTCTAAAAGGGTCTACAGAATGTGAGAACTCGTATGTTTTTTATATATAAATGCCTGGTACCAGGTGTGTATTTATACATTTACACAAGGTTCCCCTTGCTTCCGGATGTTGGCTGACTTTGAAATCCCGGAGGTGTCGCAAGTTGAAAAGGAGGAGGTGTAATCATAATCAGGCGTCCTTATGTCATTATGTATATGAGCCTAACTAAGGAGAGGTTCGCTGCTGCTTCTGCCGCTGCTGCTGCCGCTGGTGTTCTACCGTTTTCTGTTTTTGAGGAAGTGTGCGTTCGCATCGTCCAACTCGTTGTGTCCAGGATGGCACGCCCGCTTGATCACACACGCACGCACGCACACACGCAGAAGCACCGGTCGTGATTGTCGTTAGAAAAAAAACTTTTAAGTACGGCTGTGTACTGCTGCTGTTGTACCGTGGGTGTCACGACGTCAAGAGCTCTATCCTTTTTGTACACCAGTGTCGTACAGCAGGTACACAGCAGGAGGAGCAAGCGGATGGCGCAGCGGAAAATAAGCTGAAAATCGCAAGCTTTCGCTTCCCACCGCCTTAGGTTACTCGCACGCGCACAAACGCGCACGCACGCACACGCAGAAACACCATTCGGTGGCTGTCACAAAAGGGGGGAGCGCTTCAAGCACGGGTGTTGTACGTGGTACCGTCGTGTGGCTGCCTTAAACCACTGTGTCCCAATATATAAGTATCGGTTGTATAGTATGATTCAATCAAAACATCCCTTATCTTCTGGGACAGAGTGGTACAATAACCTTTGAGGGCTGCTCTGGGTACTTCAGAAGGAGCGGCAGATAATGATAATGCAAAAAAAAATGGAGTATACATGATTAAGAGTGGTTCGAGTTTTTTTTCATGGACCGGCTTGGCTTTGGCTGTGGGCGGAAAGTGACCTCGCGATTACTTGCCGGTTCACGCGACTTTGAACGCCCTGAGCACCCGCCACGGAGCCCGGGCGGGACCCACACGTGAGCCGTAGCGCACACGCGGCGCCCTCACGTACCCCGCAGCCGCGGGCGCGCGAAACGACCCGCGGCCGGAAGAAAACAGCTCTCTAGCTTTGTGTATTGATTAGTGTGCTTCACGCTAAAAAGAACCTGTTTCCCCCGTGTTTCTGTTTTATTTTATTTCATTTTTGATCATCACTCTCACTTTCCAGCTCAACTCGTAGGAGGCTTTTAGTTTTAAGCCTCAGTGGTTTTTTTCTGGACGAGCCGTGGTCACAGGTGTCGTCCCTTCTCCCCCCCCGGTACGTACCTACGTGCCCTCTTTTTTTTTTTTCATCGCGCACAGGGTTCAGTCAGCATTCCCACTGCTCGTCGATTTTCATTCGAATGCTGCTTACTCGAGCTCTCGCGCACTCCGCCAATTATTTTTTCTGCAGGAAAAAGTCCTTACGAGTACGTATGCCGAAATTGCACGCGGACCACCTACCAAGCCACCCGGAACGTCTGCGTACCCGTCGACAAATAAAAGAAAAAACAAAGGAGGAACAAACCTTTTTTATCACTTTTATTTTCCAGCCTAACTCGTAGGAGGTTTTACCCTCAGCGATCTTCTGGACAAGCCGTGATGGTCACAGGGGTTGTCCCTTCTCCCCCCCCGGTACGTGCCGTTATTTTTTTTGTCGCGCATAGGATTCAGTCCTCCCACTGCTCGTCGATTCTAATCGAATGTCACCAACTCACGCACTACCCTGGGGTTTTTTCACGATGAAGGGAAATCCTGTTTTGTTTTCCGGTTTCGGCTTTTCCCATAAGATTCGGCCTTAGTACTACTGTAGTCCCGTTTCGGGGACACTTCACTCAAATTCTAAATGGTTTGTCCCCGTAGTGGGACTGCCGTCCTAAAAGGGTAAACTAATGTCAGACGGTGATTATAAAGTACTTGATTTTTTAGTTTGTCCCCAAAGTTAGGCTGCAGTCTTAAATAGAAGGGTTGAAGAGAGAAATACTGGCGAAAACGCTGTGATCGTGAATTGTTCATATATAGGCGCGATAGAAAGTTCGGAGTGGTCCTCAAGAGTTTTACGATACGCGCGAATATACGTACTGCTTTTTCTTTCCTTCCTTCCTTTCTACCCAGCTTCATCAGTACACCCAGTGTCCGTCCTGATTCCCTATCCTAGAGAGATACTCATTCTGTGGGTCACTACTGCTGTTAGACTGCTGTTGTTCGTATTTATTTACCCATGATAATATGAATATGTATATATATACCAGTACTGCTGTATACCCGGTACGCACGAGTTTTTTTCTTTGGCCGGCTCATGCGCGTATGATGCTGCTGTATTTCTGGTTAATCCCTTTAGAACCGCAGTCCCGTTTTGGGGACAAACTACTTGAAATTTGAGTGGTTTGTCCCCAAAACGGAACTGCGGCTCTGTTAATAGAAGGGTCAAGGCGAGCGAGAGAAGCCCACAAGAGCAAACGAGCGTGAAACGGAAAGCGGGTGGGGGAATTGCGCGTCGTTGTTCTGTTTTCTCCCGGCGTTCCCCCCGCTCTCCCCGCCACTCTCTCCGTGCCCTCCAGCATGCTTCCGGGAATGCTTTCAGCGTCCTTCATCGCGTCATTCGCCCGCTTGCCTTGTGGCGGTGGTTGTTGTTGTTGATGTTTGTCGGTCTTTTCTCACGTGAGTTTAATTCCTACCATACCTGGTATATACTTATTAATAGTATGCTTTTTGTAGCTCGCCGAAGGGGCTTTATACCTCATACCAGGGTATACGTATACGAATTTAACGTTGTACTTGGAATTACGAGGGGAGCAAGTCTTGTTCTATACCTGGTGCATGTACAAGGTTCCCCTCCGGGATGCGCCTATTACGGGGCACCATAGTTAATAGGACCAAATATTGTTCGTAAAAAAACTTAAATATATAGGTTTTTATGTTCACCATAGGTCCTATTAACTATGTTCACCCGTAATAGGGGAGTGGCAGCAAGCACGATTTGAAAACGATACAAACAGTAGTGCCAGGTATGGGATATTGTATCATGCGCACATGATTATAAAATATTACGGCATGAAAGTTCTGCATATTATTGCTGTGTACAAGTATACATGCATATTATTCAGGGGGGGCATATTAAATAGGACCTACGGTACACACAAAAACCTATATACTTCGCTTTTTTTACTAACAATATTTGTCCTATTTACTGTGGTCCCCCGTAATATTGACCCTTTTAGGACTGCAGTCTCGTTTTGGGGACAATTGGGGACAAATTACTTGGAATTTGAGTGTCTTGTCCCCAAAACGGTACTGGAGTTCTAAAGGGGTTGATACTAATAGGCTCTTGCAGCGCTGCACCTGTATGTTCGGAGACGAAACAAACATGAAAATGGTGTGGAACTGTTGTTACGATTTGACTTGAAATCGTTTTGAAATAATTTTTTGATGATGGCGTTCAAGGCGAAACCGAGCATTGCCAGTGAATAAAAAAAAAAAAAAGAGGTTTGAAAGCACTCCACCCGTGCGTGGCCTACGCTGCGCATCGCATATGCACACGCGTGACACACGCACGGAGTACGGCAGCACAGTCAGTAGAGGGAGGATATGTACCGAAATAGAAAAGGATGCACTGGTGAAAGAGACTGGAACTCTCGACAACACTCGGTTGCCCACGAAAATCGTACTGCATCAACAGCAGCGGTGTTGTTGTACCCGTGGCAGCGTGCTTGTATCACACAACTTTATTACAGCGGAGACCCCCGGCTTGGCAGATGGCAGGGTCCAGATAAAAGGCAACCACGTATTGAGCCACGGCAACACAGCGCGGACTGAACTACCGCACTCGCGTGACGTTGCTTCCTGCTCTGCTGGCGGTAGGCAGGCGTGTATAACGTTGTAGCCTGCTGGTTGCAGCACGCGCCCTGCGCTGCTCATGTGTGGTTCGTTGTCTGTGGTTTCTTGGGTTACGCCCATGATGGCAAAAAAAAACAGAGGCAAAAACGGTTACAAACAAAAATAGACCCGATATCGGCGACGATCGAACTGGCGCGTTCAAATCAAGTCCAATATCGGGCATCGTGACCATTTACCATGTTACCCAATACCAATGTTCTTATTTGTCGAGGCGTGCACGACACACCGCGCACGCATGCACAGCAGCACAGCAGAAGAGAGAAAGGTGGTGGTGACCGATGACGGACCCGCAGCATCCTGTAAAGCAACCATTAATAGCCGAAGCAAATACACCACGGACCTGCGACACGCGCGTGGTTTGGCCCACTGCTGCTTGTGCTGCTATTACGGGGGATCGTATTAAATAGGACCTACGGTACACACAAAAACTTATATATTTCGCTATTTTGCTGACAATATTTGGTCATATTAAGTATGGTCCCCCGTAGTAGGCGGGGTTGTAACGTTGTTGGGTTGTTGGTGTTCTTTGTTTGCATGTTGCCTGATCTCTAGATTTCTGGAGTGTGCTTTGAGCAAAAACACAAGACGTCGGAATTATAAGGACAGTTTAGGTAGTCATATCTAATCCAAATGGTCCTTGAAGTTCCGTCCAGAATGTGCCTGGATCTGTCACACACGGAGCAGCGGCAAAGAGAGGTAGATGGTGGATTACGGACCGCAGGCGCCGATAAACGCAACCGGACACGGAAGTGCAGCGCGAAAGGGTGTGTCCCGCACGCACGGCGTATGGGCGGCGGCGTTGTAACGTGTTCTGTGCATGTTGTCTGTGTTCTACCTGGTATATGCCTGGGTTGTGCGAGGAAAAAACAGACAACGAATCCCCGGCACGCACGTCCAAAATTTGGCCTCTCGTACTGAAACCAGGCAAATCGTCTCATCTACTCCCAACGAAAAAAAAAACTTCGCGCCCGCCATGCGCGTCAAAGTGCACGGATCGCGCCCGGACCCCAACCAATGTGTCCGGCCGGGCTTTTCCCATGTCAACCATTTAGCGTTTTGCAAAAATTGCTCGTACGAAGAGAGGTGTTCAGAAAAGTACGACAATTTCGCAAAGATACGATACATACACCCGTCCGATACTTTCACCAGGTACCTGGTGCTATTAATAATCAAGCATAAAAGAATCGACAGCGGTGACTCGATTTAATTAACAAAATAGTTGCAATTACGATGTGGCCAAGATAAATTGTAGCCATGGAAAATTATAAAACAAGACTCAGCCGCGGGCTCACCTGGGTGGGGAGATGGTAGTGGCAGCCAACTCCACAACCGTTGAGTAAACACAAAAAACAAAAAACGTGGCCTACCTGCTGTACGAGTACCGGTACACCAGTATGTATGACAAGATGCTCTCTGTTTTAGCACCCGGTATGTACTACTCTTAATAACAAGATACCAGTATCATACAAGCACGTGATCAAAAAGCTTTCACTGGCTAATTTCTATTTTTGGCAACCGAACATATCCCTCTCGTTTTGGGGACAAACTACCTAGAATTTGTATGGTTTGTCCCCAAAAGTGGGCTGCAGTCCTAAAAGGGGGGGATCAGGACCCATCGTAGACACAAAAAAAAACCAGGTACACACTATAGGCATATTTAGTCCTGATTACTTCCCGCACCAGTAGTATTACGGGGGACCATATGAAATACCTGGTAGGACCTACGGTACACACAAAAAACTATATATTTCGCGAGTTTTACGAACAATATTTGGTCCTGTTTACTATGGTCCCCCGTTTTAGTAAGGGGCCTTGCTTTGTCCACCGCCTCTTTTGCCGGACACCAATGTAAGCACCGCTTGGTATTCATATTCATGTCTTGGCGGTCCTTCTTTTTCCGTTCAGAGGGGGCAAAGAGCGGAAGCGTGTTGTTGTTGTTGTAGTTGTGTGTGTTTTCGATATTTTCAATATAATTTATGTAGTCTTGTCACAAGGCGGCCACAGCTACTGCTAATACAAGTGCCATGCTATTCATGAAAATACTACAATACTGCAACAAATCAGTCTCCGCTGCACATTGCCTTCTACCACCGCACGTACGGAATCAGCTGAATGGCTTACCCCCCCCCCCCCCTCCCCCTCACAATCCCAATCAACACGGTCGGGGTGCAGGAACTGCGCAACCGGCACGAGCAGTTCAGGTCCTCCATGTTCTCTTCCTCAGGAGGCTTCGCCCCCACGCTGAAACACGGAACGGGGTCCAGCGAAGGAGCAGGAGGAGGAAGGTCTGTGGACTCTGACAGACCTCCAGACCGGATCGAAGCCGCCATCCGAGCCGGGATGGCCGTGGACGCCCAGAGGGGAGCCAACACCTTCAACACAATCGCGCTTACCCCCGGCCACAGCGCCGACAGCCCTTCCTATCAAGGGGTTGATCCGGGCCCTCGCCCAAGCGCGGGTAGGGTTGTTGGCGGTGGCGGCAACGGGACGCTTTTTGGTCAAAGTTCGATGCCAACGCCGCCGAGGGTGATGCACGGTGGGGGCAGCGGCGGCTACTACGGCGTCGACAGCGGTGGTGGTGGTGGTGGTGGCGGCGGCGGCGGCAGCGGTAATGGGTACTATGTCGATGGTGGCGGTGGCGTGTACAGGCAATACCACCCGCCAAGTGTCGGCGGCGGTGACGATGGCGGCTACCCGTCGCGCCCGGTTCCAGCGGACGGCTCGGGCGCGAGGGCGAGCCTGGTTCAGAGAGAGGATTCTCACGGCCCCGGCGGTGGGATTCGAGGCGGTGGAAACGGCGGCGGCGGCGGCGGCGGCGGCAGCCGGGGCGGCGGGAGTGGCAGCAGCAGCAGTGGCATCGGTGACGTGTTCCGGTACAGCGGCGAAGACCCCGCGCACCAGCACCCACACGCGCACCCGCACCCGCAGAGGGGAGACAGCGGCGGCAGCGGCGGACAGTCGGTGAGCAGCGCGGGGGGCGGCAGCACCGAGCGCCGCCGGAGGCCTCCTGGTGGCGGAGGCTACGGGAAGGAGGCGGGGCGCGGGATCCCCCCGGTTCATCAAGTCTCGGGCTCTTCCGGGGCTTCGGACGAGCGGCGGCCGGAAGTTGCCGGGCGGGAGGCGTTTGGACCGCCCGAGTCGGTGAGTCCGGCAGAGCTGCGCGTAGCTGTAGCTAGCGTGTACCGTCGTATGCTGGTTACTCGTACTGCTGCTGTTCATACCGTCGTATGCTGCTGTAGGGTTATGTCACAGTGTTTTAGCTCTGGTCGGTCCCAGACACGCAGTCGAATGGTGGTAGTGGTTGTGTTGGTGGTGGTGGTGGTGGTGGTGGTTGTGTTGGTGGTGGGGATGGTGGTTGCGGTGGTTGTAGCGGTGGTGGTGCTGTAGATGATGTTGAGGTTGTCGATATCGCAGCACAGGAGCGCCTAAAAACTATTGTTCCACGTCTTGGTTTACCGAGAGCGGCCTTGTTTCTGGTTCCCCCTTAGAATTCCCCCCCCCCTCTTTCCCTCCGCCTTCTCGTCTACCCCCCCCCCCCCCCAGCAATGTCTGCCTGGTCGATGAAAACCCGGCGTGCTCCAGCGTTGTAGGGATGTAGGGATGCGAGGGTCTATGGTCATACGGCTACGGCCATGCATGATATCGAGTATTTTATGTAGGTTGCGTCGGCGTCGGTTGGCAACGACACTGTAAAACATGCCGCTCGCTCACTGCGTGAGTTAGACATCCAGGGTACCGTAATTGATTTTTTTTTCGGCGGTCGGTCGGTCACAGCTGTTGGTCGAGTTAGATCATTTGGGCGGGGTGGAAACCGTTACTCTGCGCAAGGGAAATGATCGCATCACCTGGCGTTTATGGCGGGGAACCCACGAGGCAGTTACGCAGTACCCTATTACGTACCGTGTCTGGATGTGGCCACACCGGAAAATAAAGCAACTCGCTGAAGCTGTCGTCTATATGCAAGTCCGCCTCGCAAGCGGCCCCTAGTACGATGCGGCTCACCCTTCATGCGCAGCTCACTCTTCATGCGGCTCGCCGGACACCTCACGGCGCTTCGCGCTTGGTGCAAGCAATGTCTGCCTGGTCGGTGTAAACCCGACGTGCTCCGCCCCGGCGTTGTAGGGATGCGAGGGTTTATGGTCATACGACTACGGCTATGCATGATCCCGAGTACCCGCCACCCCCCTCCCCCCCCCCCCCCCCCGCCTCCCTCCTCCTCCGCCTTGCCTAACTCGACCGGTTTATTTCGTTTGCTCTTGTTTTTTTTGTTGAAGGACGGGGACGTAACGCCGGTGAAAGCTGCAAGCGGGGGAACCGGAGAGGGCGGGGACGGCGGAGGCGTGACCTTAACCCCGAAGGGTTACGACGACCCACTGGATCTTCCGGACGGCCGTCACCACATTTCTCTCGCCAAATTCCTTGAGGTAAGATGTAGGAGGCGAAGAGAGAGGGCTTCCGGGTTGGTCCGGAGTGTGTTTTGGGCGTGCTCTTCTTTGCTTGCGGCGCCCTCGTTTGTTGTTTGTCGTTGCGGCCGGTGGTGGCAACTCTTTTTTTTTTTTCGTCACGGTGAATTACTACTACTAATAGCCGGTTAGGAAGCTCGTATTTTTTCCATTTTTTTTGTTCAAAGTCTAAAGAAGAAGGGTTCGATAGTTTTTGTTGTTGTTGAAGGAGTCGCGACGGTGGTGCTGTGGATGCCATACGTCGTAAGTGAGTCTATTTTGCCCGCGTATCCCACATCCATCCCGACCCACCCCACCGCGACCCATCCCACCCTGACCCCGCCCGGACGCCGACCGCATCCCACCCTTACTGACCCACCCCGTCCCCACCCCCGCCTCGACCCACACCAACCTTACCCCTCCCTCAGCCCACCCTCACCCTGACCCATCCGGTCCCCCCGCCCCGCCCCCGCTCCCCTCGCCTTGACTCAAGCCCCAATCCCGACACACCCCCACCCCGATTCACCTCTTTTTTTATCCCGACCCACCCAAACCCCACCCCATCCCCACCCCCCCTTCCCCGACCCACCCCTATCCACCCCGACCCAATCCAACCTATCCCCAGGCCAGGCCACCCCCACCCTGACCCACCCCATCCCCACCCCCGCCCCCGTTGTCGGCGCGCGCGCACAACAACGCCTTCCACGATTTTTTGTGGATGCCGACCTTGTGTCACACCCTACTGCCGCAGGTGATGACAGGGCCGGGTTTGCGTGTTCGAAAGCACCACAGGGCGGGCAAGGGAAGCTCCGGCCTGAGAGTGCTGCGGTACGCCCCAGAGGAGGACAGCCTCACGTGGGACAGCCACAAGATTCTGGGCGCGGCTCAGCACGTGCTGCCAATGGCCGACGTTACGGTGCGTGGAACGTTGCATGTAGCGTTGCGTGCGCGGGAAAGGTTGCGTGGAATGTCTCGCGGAACGTCGCGTGGAACGTCTCGCGGAACGTCGCGTAAAACGTCGCGTGGAACGTCGCGTGGAACGTCGCGTGGAACGTCGCGTGGAACGTTGCGTGGGATGTCACGTGGAACATTGCGTGGGATGTCGCTTTGCGCTGCACTGTGTGGCGTTGGAGGGCCTTGCGTTGCGTTTTGGTGTGTTGTGACTAGCAAATACCTGGTATAATAGGCTATATATGAGACCGGTCGTTTGGGTCGCGTCAAGGGCTATTTGTGGCCCTAGTGTACTGTTTTTAGTGTTGGGGGCGGTCAGTCAAGGCAGTCTCACAGCATATTTTGGTGTCGAGGCTGTCCCGGTCGCGCTTGCAGCGTGTGGGGCCGCATCGCGTCTTTTCGCATCATCGTATCGCACCTCATCATATCGCGCATCGCAACGCATTGCATTACATTGCGTCAAATCGTGCCCTGTCGCGTTGAAGCGTATCGCATCGTGTCGTATCGCGTCGAGTCCGATGATCTACGGGTCGTGGTATTTCCGACGTGTGCCACACTGCCAGCACCCCTTTTTATTGCCTACCCCCCCCCTGAGCCAGCCCGTGTGAGTGGAACCACTCGATCGGTCGGACTCACAACCGGCGTGTTTTTGTAGCATTTTATACCAGGTGTATGCAAACTGCCATCACAGCTGTCTAACTTACCTGCCTGTCTGCCTGCCTGCCTGCCTGCCTGCCTGCCTGCCTGCCTGCCTGCCTGCCTGCCTGCCTGCCTGCCTACCCTTGGCATCGGTTACGTGCGTGCGTCATGGGTCTTGCAGAGCGTGTCGACGCAGTCAGGCAACCGAGTGGTCCTGACGTGCGTGGGAGGAAGGGACAGCTACGCGGTCTTCGAGGCTGCCAACAAGGACGCGGGAGACGTGTTATCCGTCGGTGAGTGATTCGGTCGGGCGTGCTTGAGCTGTTTTAGGTCCTGTTGGGTCTGTTTGCGGATCTATGAAATATGGCGAATTGAGGTGGGGTGAGGTGAGGTTTCGCGCGGTGCGGTTGCTGGGTTGGTCCGGTCCGGTCCGGTCCGGTCCGGTCCAGTCCTGTTTGATTCGATTCTGCTCGATTCAGTTCAGGTGTGTTCGGTTCAATTCAGTACGGGTCGGGTGGTTTGGATTCAGTTCGGATCGGTTCGGTCCAACTTGAATTTGAATGCGGTCATTTTCGCGGCGGCTTAACCGCTCGCTCCCGTGCCGCGCTGCCCTGCTCCTCCTCGTCTCGTCTGCTTGGTGCTTCTTTTATCAGGCCTCGAGCGATTGCGGAAGCGCACGGTGTCGTGGGGGGGTAACTGAAAAACTGAAGACAGGTAAATGAGTTAAGGTTTGTTTTTCCGTGCGGCGGAAAATGGTGCAGTTGCTGGATGGATGGATGGGTGGACGGATGGATGGATGGATGGATGGGTGGACGGATGGATGGGTGGACGGATGGATGGATGGATGGATGGATAGATGGGAAGAGCACAGTGAAAGAAAGGGACAAGGGCTTTGGGCCGCAACGGGCGAATCACCCGGCGGCTCTACTGTAGCTCTTGGGCGTGTGGTACACGTCCTGAAAGTTGATCACGTGGTCTGACGCCTGGGGCATGCTTGTGGGGGGGGGAGGGGGGGGGGGGGGGCGAGGGAATCGAGCGTTGATGTACGCTAGATCAGACCCCCCCCCCCCCCCCCCCCCCCCCCTCCACTTTTAGGGTCGTGCGTGACTTTCGAAGGTGCCGCCCCCGCCCCTCCTTTAATTCGGCAGCTCTGACAAAATCGGGCGTTTTCTTCGTTGTTCGTTTGTTTTTTGGTAGTGCGGGGGGCTGGGAGGGGGGGAGGGGGGGGGGGGTGTCAAAGGGTTTCGAGGAGATTTTCCGGCATGTTTATACCCAGTACCGTATGTGTACTGCAGTGCCGCACTGTGTTATGCAGTTCCGTATTGTATGCTGCAACTGTGGGCAAGAGGTAGTATACACGATTGGGTGACGTTTTTAGCTCAGGCAAAACAATCAATCAGCACAGGGTTGAGGGGGGTAGAGGTTAAAACATGGACGTTTTCTCGCCTGTATAGCTTGGCGGGGAACACGGGGGGGGGGGGGGGACTTGCGAGGTATCCGCGGTTACCCCCCCCCCCCCCCCCCCCCACCCCAGAAAACGTGTACGTACAGAGTAGGGGGATAACTTGGGCGGGGAATGATTTTCCTGCCACCCCAGACCCCCCTCCCCTCTCGCCTCTCCGCCCCCCAGGGATTTTTCCTCGTTGCTCGAAGACAGTTTGGTTTTTTGACTCCCACATAGCCTCGGTGGAGGCCTCCGCGGTTCGGAGGCAAGAGGGAGGGAGGGTGTGTGTTTGTCAGGCCGAATCGAACGAAAATCGCACGGCTTCTCATGCGTAACATCGCGTAGGGCGTGAGCGGGGTGTGTGTCTTGCGAGCAAGAGCTGGCAGACAGCCGTATCTGTTGGTGCTATCGCACGAGGGTGCCCGAAGAGAGGTGGCAGGCAGCAGCAGTATCTGTTGGTGCTTTTGCACGTGTTTTGAACGGGCAGACAGCGTTCCTATTTGTGCATGGTATTATTGCACGTGTTTTGAGCGGGCAGACAGCGGGATCTGTTCATTGTATTGTACCAGTAGGCGTTTGTCTGGCCGAAGGCAAGCGAGTTGCCCCCAGGCTGCTCTAGTTTTGTTTTTTTTTTGGTGCGTGCATATGTATTTTCGTGAGTGAGCGTTTTTTTTCTTTTTGTGTGTTTGTACGTGCGTGTGAGTGTACGTGCACATACAGGCTTTTTTTCGTGTGTTAAGTCCATGCTACTCGTGGGTTATACGCCTTTTTGTTCGTTTTTTTTTTTTTTTTTGGCACCCAACACTCGAGGACACCGAGAGAGGAAGACAAGAAAAGCGAGACAATAAATACAATGCCGTCGATGTGTTGATTTCCTGGCTTCGCTTTTCGGATATGATACCAGGTACGTATGTTTGCCACGGTTTGGGGGGGGGGACGTAGCGTCGTTCCCTAAAGCGGGCGGGTGTATTTTGTTCCGACGTTGATGCGTCGGGTATTGCGCGGGGTATCAAACCGTTCCCGCGAAAAACCGGAATTGAACAATATATATTATGTTGGGGGGGGGGGGAGAGGTATAAAATGTCCCCGCGGAAATTCGGAATGAAACAAAAAAATGAAGTTGGAAGATTTTTTTCCCAAACTGGACGTTTCCTTGTTCCTTGCTCGCCATGGCTCGATATAGCGTGCCCTGGGGTTTGTCTCTTTTTTGCACATCTAAACGTCAGAAGGCCCTCTTGATTTTTTTGTTCTTTTTCGTTTTTTTGTCGCGTGTCGGGGAATCATCGATCTTCTTCCACGTTTTTGTCTCTTTTTTTTTTCGCGCCTCTTGTTCCCGCCGTGTCGCTCTTTCTCTCGCATGCGAGTTTTTTTTTTTCATACTTTACTTAATTGGGAGAGAAGGCGTTCCGGTGATTTTTATTTCTACATAATAATACTTGGTTCTACGTCTTGTCTTGACTGTTACTGTCGCTGCCCCAAACGTTATCCTCTCTTGGGAGGACCGGCTATCGGGTGGGGAAAAAACGTTGCGGGGCGATGGGCGGTGGCTGTGGGTGTGTTGCGGCGCTACGGGCGGTGGGTAGATGGCCTTCGGGAGGAGTGAACGATGGGTTGATAGGGGTTGATGGACTGCGGGACAATGCACAATGGATGCGTGGCTGTGTTGCGGGACAATTCACGACGTGGGTGTGGGTGTGAGGGCGGGTCAAAGGACGGTGGGTGAGTGGGTGTGTTCGGGGGCAATGTGCGGTGGGTGAGTGGGTACCGAATAATGGTTGCGCGGGATAATACATGCTAGGTGATACGTAGGATGGATGGGTGGGTGGGATGCGGGGCAATGCACGATAGGTCTGCCGATGGGTGGCGGGCCTGGCCTGGAGGTTGCGTACAACCGACTTTGTACGTATTTGAAACGGCGATGTAATAGGTGGACGATATTATACTGAGATGGGCACTTCAGGCGGGGGCGCCGGGCAAGTGCTTTGCTAATGTACGGTTGAGTATTGTGTGTTTTCTTGGGGGGGGCGCGGGGGGGGGCGGGAAGGGGAGGTGGTGCTATTAAACCATTGGTCGCGAGCGACGGTCGGTAAGGACATGTGTTTTTTTATTCTAATATTATCGGTATACATCTCCCAGCGCACTAAATGCAGCGTGCGACGAACTCTTGCGTTTGATTCTTATCAATAGCACGCCGTACGCTTGTATACTATTTACTACTACTGGTATCGTTCGGGGTGTTTTTTTCTGTCTTGCGGGGGTGGGGGTGGCGGAGACACACTATGCGATGCCTGTTGTTCGGATGGATATTTGTATATGGCGTACATTGTACCGAGTATACGCGAAGAAGCATGTACTGAGAGCATGTCGCACTGGATTCTATGTCACGCCGCAAACATAACCGGCATATAATGGGCAGCTCCTGCCGTGCTTGTGATTCGCCCGCAATTCTATGATATGGTGGTGGATCAGAGCAGCAGCCATATAGGTCGATGTGCGTACCCTTGTTTGTCCCTACTAGTCCACTCCCTGTGGAATCTGGTTGTATATCAACAACCATTTTAGTTTCATCGTAACGTTGAAACACCATCGCGTTGCGTGATGATACATAATACACGAATGAATTAATGATCGCCATCCTGGTACGTTTGCCCGCTTTTCCTTGAAGTTTGATGTTTGCGGCGGGGGGGCGATTGATGACGACTGACCGTGAAGTCTGTTTGCGGTTCCAGGTGGTTGGTGGTGCTTGTTGTTGCATGTTCACGGTCGATCAGAAGGAACCTGAACACTTTTCGGGGTCGAAGTTGGTGCGATGTGGACGGTCTGACGTGTTTGCTATTGTCGATGGATTGGGCGCCGCAGCCAGCCGTGTCTCTTCCCTCTGCTGATATCATACATACCAGGCACATGCCTACATATCATGTCTACTGTGCGTACCGTAAGTTGTGGGCCTCCGGCGGCCCGGCGGGGTTGATAAGGTTTCCACGGGCTCCTCCTCAGGGTCTGAATGGTGAAGAGGGCCGGAGTCCAACGTACAAGAACGGAACAGGCGGGTGCCCGGTGATTTTTTCTGTCTTACTAGGTTTGCCTTCTGGGTGCTTTTGTTCCCCCACCGGACCATCGCCACCGCCACCGCCTTGCCGTGAGTATCGATGCGTCGTTGTGTGCACCTCAGCAGCGTGGCTACCGTTTCTCGACCCGAAAACCTGGTCATTTAAAATAGCTCGCTCTTCAATAATATATACTGGCACCTGGTGCTCAAAGTAATGTTTGTTTTTATTGTTGGATGTTCTTTCATCTTGGCCGCGTTGAGGGACATATTTCTCATACGTGCGTATGGGTACTACAATCCTAGCGGCGGGGCACACCGTGCACAAGGAGGTGCGTATTTTTTTAAGAGTACGTAGCAGTAGCAACAGCAGTGGCAGTCGCGACAGCAGAAGGGTAGCAGCAGCAGCAGCAGCGGCAAACACCATGGGCAATAATAATACAATAATGTCGTCGTGTGGTGACCCAACGGGCGAAGGGTGTAGTTAAAGGCGCTGACAGTTCAGTCCCAGCACGCAAACTAAAAGATATAATACGCGGCGAGTACTTACGTACGGGGAGCGGGTGCGATAGGGGGGGGGGGGGGGGCTGCTCCTACTTGTAATTGTACTACAGTAGGTATTATTCTTACTACAATACCACTATGGCGCCACTACTATTAATACTCGGTAGAGGTAGTATAATAGTAGTAGTAGTTAGGGCTTACTCTCTAAGAAACCCCGGCATCTGGATCTGAACGAAGTAAGAGTGGGAATCACTAGGATATGATTGCAGTCAGATTGAAGGAGACACCAAACGAAGTTTATTGCTATATCTAGAGCTGTTCACGGGTCAGGTAAACCCCGCGGGTCGGTTCGGTTCGGTTCGGTTCGGTTCGGTTCGGTTCGGTTCGGTTCGGGTCGGGTCGGGTCGGGTCAGGATGACTTGGCGCGATCCGTGAGAATTTAAAAACCTCCTGACCGCACCCGACCCGACCCGACCCTACCCGACCCGTGATATTTTGAAGACCTCCTGATCCTATTCCGCCAACCACCCGCGGGTCGGGTCATGACCCGTAACCAGCCTTGCATAGTATATACATAACCGGTGAGCGTGACGAATTGCGCTGCATTCTTATTTGTCGGGAATATTTGCGAGATGGTTGTTGTAGTGGTGGTGATGGGGGGGGTGGTGAGAAGGTGGTGAGGGTGGTGATGTTTTAAAGCGTACCGCGGTGGTGATAGTGGTGAGCGAATGACGCGAGGCTGCGGGGAAGCGCCTGCTACCGGCCGGTGCAATGTCAACTCAAAGGGTGGGGGGGGGGGGGGGGGCTCAACCAAATGAATAAATACATGTGTACCAGTAAAATGTTCTCGGGGCGCAGAACTGAAGGGAAAAAAGTTATATGCCAACCAGGGAAGAGCGTCCCTATGACGTGCTGTAGTGTTCTTCCGTTTTTTTGCCGCCGTCGTGATTATCATGTTTTTTTACCACTAGTATGTAAAACTCATTTTGGTAATTGCAAATCTGTCTGTCTGTCTGTCTGTCTGTCCGCATCCCTTATATTTTCGAACTTATATTTGCACATTCCAATGATCGAATATTTAGGTCGTTTACAGATGATATTCATACGACGTATTGGACTCTCACAGACGCGTGAACTCGACCAAAACAAAGTATTTTTTAATGCTCGTCCTTTTGGAAGCTGCATGATCAGTGTGTCGTGATCCGTCGGTCGGCGTGCTCCACACAACACAACTCGTCGTGTATCGCCCGCGGCGAGTTGTACAGTTTTTACGGTACTTTTTTTTCTCCCCGCCTATATTTTCCCCCCCTCTTAACTCTTCTTTACAAAAAAAAAGATGAGCAAGGAACCCGCGTGGTTATCATATATATCATACCAGTAAAGGGCAAGGGCCAACAGGTACATAATATATTCTGGAAGTCGCTCGTAGGACCATATGATCTTGGTGTTGAGCCGCTGAGGAAGAGTAACTCAGCGCCACTAATTGGCGCGGCGTTACGGTCACTGCAGAGCAGGGCAACCGTTGCCCTGCTGTTCCCTAGATGCCACGACTATTTAGTAGTGTCGAAGTTTTTTGGCAGTTGTGTGTAGTTGTATCAATTAAACCTGGTACACAATGTCGGTGGTGCTAAGGAACACGCACGACGCACACCACAAAGTGGACGACAGATTGACAAAGAGATGTCTGGCGGAATTTTCTTCCAAAAAATATCATGAGGTCGCAACGGGAATCTTCAAATAATTATAATGATGTCGCAATCGGTAGTTTTTCTGTTAATTTATGCTGCAGCTGTGGCTCTGTGGCCAGCGAGCTGACGACGCTCTCTGCCATCGCTCGTCGCGCGCTTTTGCTCCCCCTGCTCGGTAGCCCTGAAGGCATGCTCTTTCGTAATTGTGGTGTTGGTACAGCTGTATGCGGTCAGAGAGCTGACTCTCTACCATCGCTCGCCGCGCGCTCGCATGCTCTTGTGTACTTACTTATGGTGTTGGAACAGAAATATGGTATTTATACTCGCTCCTGCCCTGTCGCCCTGAAGGCATATGCTCTTGACAATATGCCCTTGACACTCTACCATCGCTCGCCGCGCGCTCACATGCTCTTGTGTACTTACTTGTGGTGTTGGTACAGCAGTATGGTATCTATACTCGCTCCTGCTCGCATGCTTTTGTGTAGTTGTGGTGTTGGTACAGCAGTAGTATGGCATTTAACTCGCTCCTGCTCTGTCGCCCTGAGGTCATGCTCTTGTGCACTTATTTGTGGTGCTTGCTGGTACAGCAATGCCTGGGTAGGATGGCATATGTACTCGTTCAATCCTCATATGGTTGAGCCCCTCGGGTGGTGGTTGTTGGTACAGTATGGGTATGGTATGGCATGTGGTACGGTACGGCGCGGCATGGTGTGCGGTGTGGCACGGCATGTGATATCGTGTGTTGGCATGGTACGATGGTGCGATTTGATACTATATGGAAAAATCACGGTATGTGATACGGTATGTTGGTGGTATGGTACGTTTCAGCTTATAAGGTTGTGCATGGTTTCATTTTTATCGCAATAATGTAATGCTCGTCGAATTTCGTCGACTTTTTATCGTGGTCACAGCATTTTTTAATCGTAATGTATCAGTAAATGATATTGACATGAACGCCCGAACACCACCATACAGCACCATGAGAGCGTGAAAGTAAGCACTAAGGTAAGCAAGTACGCAATGCGTATGGGCAAGTGATGATGATGATGATGATGATGATGTTCACGCATTAGCTAACTTCCATGAAGTCCTGCCTGTGGTCACAAAACAGGCTGTAACAAGAATGCATCTCGAAGGGAGAAAAAAAAACAAGTACAAATTTGTGCACACGGCAGTATCATACCAGTCCGCAAGGGAAACGTTACTGACGAGCTGTGGCATACCGTCCCGTATCACTTGCAACCAAATAACACCAGGCACATATCCATGGTATTTCATTTACACTCCAAAAACAAAGGAGAAGGGAAAAAGAAAAGCACGAAGAGGGAGCAGAAAAAAGGAAAAAAATAAATTGAAGTAAGGACGCGGGCCAATTCCCGAGGACAAGGTTGCTGTTTGCTGGTACGATCACTCCTATGATATATCCAGCATATGGACCAACATAGGGACGTCACAAGACTACCAGACGGAAGACGAGAAGGCAAGAAGAGGGTAGAGACAGAGAGCCAACAACAAAAACGAGCAGTCCTATGTCCAGTTGGTGGGTCAAATACGTAATTTGATACGGCCCTAAGGCAAAGATAGATCACATACTGTACTACTATTACGGGGGACCATCATAAATAGGACCAAGTACTGCTAGCAAAAAAAGGTAAATGTATAAGATTTTGTGTGTACCATAGGTCCTATTTACTATGGTCCCCCGTAATACTACAATTTCACAAGCAAGACGAGGCCTTCCTTGGCAGCAACTATTTTAGTACCGTAAACCCACGTTTTTCTTCAACTCCTCTTCTTGCATAACTCTTGGCAACTAACTGAAGTCTAGCAACTATTAACAGCGGGCTGGAACGAAAAAAAAACGATGAAAATATCTAAAGGATCAAGCAATGATACTTGCTTACATAGTAAATCCGGTACACTAGCTGTCAAAACCTCGTCGAGGGAAACAACGAACGCACAAAGACTGACGAGACATCCATCTTGTCTGCTCACGGGCAGACAGACAGACAGACAGACAGGCAGAACCAGACATAAACGTGCTGTCGAGCCTTTGCATTAACACACGCCTTTCAATGGCCAGTCACTCCTCTGCCCAAACGCGACCAATCGTCCGCACGAAACGGCCACAGCGTCACCACCATCCGTCAGCACCACGAGCACCACCAAGAACCAACAGCTAACCACCTCAACCAACGCGGGCATTCCTCCTTCTCCCTCCTCATCAAGCATGATACGATATAATTGGTATCATAGGAGTGAGGTCATTGTGGGCGCGTCGAGGCCTCTTTCGGCCTTAGTATATAGGTTTTAGTGCAGGGGGGGTCAATCTAGGGGTTGCACCGCATTCATCCTACGGTATATATACGTACCATATTTTCTCCTCGTCCCCTAGGCTGTCCTACCACACTAGTGCTTGTTTTATCAACTTGCGCGCCTACGGTCTGATTGTCCGCCTGTACCTGCCTGTCTACCTGCCCGGTTACCAGCTTGGGTACCTGATCGCCTGTCGTGAAATATATCATACCCGATAATATCGTATACGACTGAAAGCACCAGCTATTATTAATAGCGGTGGTAATAATAGAAGAAACAAAAATGGGTCCACCCCCGTCACGTCCCACCCGCCTCCCACCGCCAAAACAAAAAGCGGATTTTTGGTTCATTAAAACAAAGTTTGCGATTTTTCCATGCAATGGTAGTGCTTTGAATGAGGCTGAAAGGCCGGTAATTACCTAGGTTCAGGGATCGGGATCGTATTATTTAATAGTAGCACTTGGGAGGCGTATCTTGAATGAAAAATCAGGGGTTTGCCCGTCGAGACTCGAGCCTTGCTCTCGGTCTCCACGGTGCACGAAAGGAGTGGAGCCGTTCTTCCTCTATCTCTAAGCAAACATCACACGTGAGCCCCAACGAGTACCCGCCTGCTCAACAGGCAAACCCAACAAGGGATATACAAAGTGCCCCGACCTTGAACTTGACAAGTGGCGCGGCATCTGCGAACACCCGCAGCACGATTAGTTACGGACGTACGCACGTTAGCGACCCCACCCTGTCGTGGACGGCTGGTCGTGCAGGTATAGCTAAAACTATCTAGAAAACGCCGGACTAGATCCCTGCGCAACTAACTGCACCCACACGCGTTTCGGGGGAAAGCTTCTTCAAGTCATAGTTAACATCGTTTTTAACAGTGGTACAAAAGGGCAACAAGACCCTCTGGCGCTGCCGCTGCAAGCGCAACCGTGACCGTTTTGATATTATGTTATCACATTTCCCCGAGAAGACACGAAAGCATTGTGAACCGAAGGCGCGCACGGGTCCACATATTTGGAAGGTCGTTTACCGGCAGTTTTAAGCCTTTAGTCTGATGTTTAGTAACAATAATGAATACGAAAAAAAAACAGATGAAAAAATGCGCACATCTCGCCTTTGGCTAAGAAAATCAGTCCGCCAACCGCCGCCCGTCGCCCACCACCACCATTTCCTCCTCCTCTACACTTCGCAACAATTATTGCGTCACCCCCCCCCCCATTTTTTGTTTTTGGCCGCTCATTGGCAGATGCCTTATTGCTCGTCCTTTCTACGTACGTCACCCCACATGTGTTTTATCAAGTGCTTTTTTCGCCACTATTTGGCCTTCCTTCATCCCCCTCTCCACCCATCCTTCACACACAAAAAAACGCCACCCCCTTCCCTCCCTCCCTCCCTCCCTCTCTCCCTCCCTCCCTCCCTCCCAAATGCTCGTATGCTCGTTTTTCGCCGCCCATCACTACTTGTAGCCTCTCTCCATCCGCCCTTCCCAACCATTGGCAACTTTGACCTACTTTTTATACGCCCCCCCCCCCCCCTACGACAATGACTACCCCCCCCCCTCCCCCCCCCCCCCGCCCCTCCGTTAGCTTCATTTAGATTCATGCGTGTGATACTACTCGCCACTCACCCACTGCTATTCATCGTTGGCACTACGGAGTAAGCAAGCACACGCCCCACCCACCCCACATGGCCGTGTCGTGGCGAGCCACCGCCACATGGCCGTGTTGTACGAGGAGGCATTTGGAAGGCAGCGATGGATCGTGCCATTTGATATTTCTTCTTGCGTACTCAACACGTAGCGTTCAAGCAACGAATGACAGGAGGCGAGCTATGTACGAGTGATAATCCACACAAACAATCACCAAAGCGAGCGGGGGGGAGGGAGGGGGGGGGGGGGGGGGGGGCAGGGTGTCACGTGACACGAGGGAAGTGGTAGTGGCTCACTAACGGCGAAAAATATCGGACCTACTCGCAAAACCACGGCCGAAAGGCTCGGTGAGGGCAACGGCCTGGGGCACCGAAGGGCCTCCTGAAAGTGGGGAGGAAAAGCAGTGGCGGGTGCGCGACGTCCATATCACAGCCGTCGCCGCGAACCACCGCCCCCGCTGCTTCTACCACCGCGCAAGGAAACACCCTTCTCTTTTGCCCTTGAACAGCTACGTATGCACCCTCAAAGCGCTGCGGGGGCAGGGTGAGTACCATCACAATCACCGTAATTATCATCACCACCCTTTTCCCCCATGGGTCAGTCGTTTCCGTCCGCAAAAGCCACTCCCTCTTTCCGAGAGAGAAAACCCACCCGCGAACCACGGCCAAAATTCTCGGTGACGCCGGTGGTCTGGCGCGCCGGAGGGTCTCCTAAACGTGCGGAGGCAAATGCGGTGGCGGGTGCGCGCCGTAAATGTCACAGCCGTCGACGCAACCACTGCCACTGCCGCCTCTACCCCCACGCAAGGTAAAACCTTCATTGCCCTGAGCAGCTGTACCCCCTCCAAGCGTTCCGGGGGTGGGGTGAGGGCCATGACATTCACCCCTGTCCTCATAATTCTCGTCGCCATCCTCGTCCCCGATTCCGCTCGAAACCATCATTCCCCCCTCCCATGAGAGGAACCCATCCGCTAAACCACGGCCTGAATACTCGGTGAGGGCGGTGGTCTGGGGCACTGGATGGAGGGGCTCCTAAACGTGGGGAGGCAAGTGCAGTGGCGGGTGCGCGCCGTCAATGTGACAAACGTCGCCGCGAACACTGCCACTGCCACCGCCGCCTCCACGACCACGCAAGGAAACACCCTTCTTTTTTGCCCTTGAACGGCTAGGCGCCCTCTGAGCGTTTTCACCTGCGGGGTGTTTGTCCAACAGAACAGCCCGAAAGCACCAAGAATAGGTGTCGAGGATGCGCGCGTCGTCAATACGGACATTATTAGCAATATAGCGATACTCGTGCGAAAGGAGCCGTATACTATGTGTGGTCCATCCGTTGCATTATTTCCATTAGCTTTTGTAGTCATATCCTATTGAACGAACATTTATGTTTAGGATGGCATTATTTCCATTTGCGTTTGTAGTCATATCTTATTGAACGAACATTTATGTCTAGGATAGTGCAACGATATCCGTGACCTCAAAAGACGAGAGGAATCGATGCCGAGCGCGAGAAAGAAAAACAGATTGCAGCTCTCAGTTCAAGTATTAATAGTTGCGCGAAACAATTACGCACCAAGAAAAACATCTCCAAGACCGACCAAAAAATCGGTCATCTTCAGTCGTTTTTGGTAAGACGACGAATAATTACCTCACAAAAAAATATGTACCGTTTTCAACAACACATCTGCGCGTGCGAATGCGATGAAGCATTTGCGCAAGTTTATGTCAAAGTATTACACCCCCGTTTTCCGGGTGAACTTGAACTAAGTATGCAAAGCATTTTTCGTCAATTTAGCGATCGGGTGAGATCGAAAAAGACAAAAAACAGCCCAGTCCAGAGCACCAAGAGCTCTCGATATCGGGTGTTGCATACCTGATATATTCTTATCTTGGAAAAACAACATCCACGCAACAAAATGACCAGGTATTTACTAAAACGAGGCAAACTCCTGTAATAACAACAACAACAACAACAACAACAACAAAAAGAAATTGGGTAATACCTGCACCCCGAGAGAGACGTTTCAAGAGTGTCTTCGGCACTTCGACATTTAGACTTATACCAGGTATCTGGCTATATGTATACTTCACAGTCTTGTTTTTCATTTTGATGTGATCATTGTATAATATTGGTTTTCATGCTTGACATTAACCCCGCCTTATTTGGTCACGCCTATTACTAGTATACCGTACTGTGTATTTCGTTTATTTTGTCGAGAAAAATGTAAGATATAATACAAACAAAACAGATACCTGGTATGCTTTCTACCGTTCGTTCTTCAGAAAAGCGCCCAACGCTCAGTGCAAGCGCAGTTTTCAATCGGTACACGTGTTTCACGATATTAAAAAAAAAAAAAACGGAAAAAGGCGGTCGTTAACAATGAAGACAAAGAAACGCATACCAGGTACGTACTCGTACGTAATGGTATTCATTTACTTGCGGTTACGATACGACATTTTACTTTGAGGCGTTCTACGATAGAGGTTCACCCTAAACTTTATGAGGCTCCTCACTTGAGAAGCTCCTTACGCCAACCGAAAAACTGACCTCAGCAAATATCAAATTGCGCCCCGATGAATAATCTCATGGTTAAAGCATACCAAACGTTTTGGTTTAAACCAAGACTGGATTTCCCAATATTTTGGATTAAAGAACCCCGTCATTCAGAAAACATTCAAGCGGAAAAGTGCTACCCCTAGCGTAGAACGCGTCCTTTGTAATACACTAAACCGGTACTGGCATTTTTTTTCCCCCCCGACGTTGGGTCGGACACATACCCGCGGTCGTCCCGTTGGAGTATGATATTACTAGTGTCGATTCGATTAACTTCGTGACGTGACTACTAAGGGCTATTACGTGAGTTCGATTCCACCAACACATTGTTTCGTACGCCAAAACTGACGAGCAGATAGCGCCTAGCAGCGCGTGTGTGTGCAGGCTTCGACGAGAGTCAGCGAGGGGAGAAAATGCGGATCTCTTCTCGCGACAAAAAAATAACTCGCGCACCGTAGTAGGGGTGGGAGCGGGGGGGGGGGGGGGGGGGGGGGGGGGGGTGCCTGCTATGTGACCCTTGATCAGAGTTACGAGAGGGAGGGAGCTGGAGAAGAAGGGCCAAGACAATAGATGGGATGGGGGGGGGGGGGGGGGGGCATACTCCAGCCCCGCAAGAGTACACGAATAACAAGAAAAAACGACACCGCACTTTTTTTCAAGTCCCAGAAGACAAGGGGGTGGGGGGTAGCTAAAATCAAGTTAACAAAAACTGACAAAAAACACGTTTTGTTTCATTCTTGAAAAAAAATCCGACCGGCTTGTATTGTAGCGTGTTTTCAATGCCGATATGGCGGCGAGTGTGCCTCCGCTTTTGTCCTTTTTTCGTCCGTCGCACCCCCGCTTAGCCCGAAGTATATCGAATGTCCTCACGTGCGCCAGAATCTGCTCCATCGCTCTACAGTAGACTCAACAATTCTCGAATCCCGTCGTCGAAATCTCCTCCTTACAACACGAAGCACCATCGCGAGCCAAACCAATCAAGGTTCTACTGTCGTGATAATCATGATGCACGATTGACGGCACTGGCGGCATATCCCGCACGCTCTCCTCCCCCCGTGAAAATGCCGGATAAAAACATGACCAACTCCACTGACCGCCGAAACCCCCTAACCCCCCCCCCCCCTCCTCCCCCTCTCCTCCTACAATATACACCTGGTGATGTATATATGTAGGTTGGGTTGGCGTTGGTTGGCGACGACGCTGTAAAACACTGCCTCTCACTGCGAGAGCTAGACATGCAGGGCACCGTTTTGTTTTGTGGCGCCGGTTGGCGACGATGCTGTCAAACACGCCTCTCACTGCGTGAGCTAGATCTGCAGGGTACCGTTTTATTGGGGGGGGGGCGTTGGCGGTCACCACGTCTGGCGGTCGAGTTAGATTATTTTTGAACGGGGAGCAGCTTGACTCCGCCCAAGTGGGGTGGGTGATCGTATGATGTAGTGTATAAGGTGAGGCACCCACGAGGCAAATACATAGTAAACCCATTGCTGTCTCTGGAAGTGGCCACACCAAAAAATAAATCATTTAATTGACGCCGTCATCCATATGCAAGAAAATACGTCTCAAATACGGTTCTTAGCAGGATGCAGCTCGCCCTTCGTGCGACTCACCCATCACCTCACGTTTCGCTTCGCGCTTGGTGCAAGCAACATCTGCCTGGTCGGTGAGAACCCGACGTGCTCCGTCCCGGTATCGCAGGGATGCGAGGGTCTGTGGTCATACGACTACGGCCATGCATGATAAGGAGTACCTCCCCCTCAATGCCTGCCTGGTCGGTGAAAACCGGACGCGCTCCGCCCCGGCATTGTAGAGAAGCGAAGGTCTATGGTCATCCGGCTACCGCCAAGCATGATAACGAGTACCCCCCCCCCCCCCTCTCCTCCCCTCGGGAACCCTATGATAGCAGCCTCCTCACTCACCAGCTCGCGTCGACATTTGTCTGGAACTGAACCCCGCCGTAGACCCAGAGCGACGATGCTCCACACCCGGCGGCGGGATTGGCGAGAGCGAAAGCGACGGCGGGGTACGTTGCGGCGGCCGCAGCGGCGACAGTGGTGGCTTGGGCGGGGGCGGCAGCGGCTGCGACGGTACCGGGGTCGGTGGTGGTAGCTGGGCCGTGGGTAGCGGGGGCGGCCGTAGCGCCCAGCACATTGATAGCATCTCCCTGCAAACAGTAGCATTGGTAGCATTAGTAGTGGTAGTCTATAGTAGAAGTAGTAGTAGCAGTAGCAGTAATAAATAGCAGTAGCAGTAGCAGCAGCAGTGGCAGTAGCAGCAGCAGCAGTAGTAGTAGTAGTAGTAGTAGTAGTAGTAGTAGTAGTAGTAGTAGTAGTAGTAGTAGTAGTAGTAGTAGTAGTAGTAGTAGTAGTAGTAGTAGTAGTATTAGTAGTATTAGTAGTAGTAGTAGTAGTAGTAGTAGTAGTAGTAGTAGTAGTAGTAGTAGTAGTAGTAGTAGTAGTAGTAGTATTAGTAGTATTAATAATAGTAGTAGTAGTAGTAGTAGTAGTAGTATTAATAATTGTAGTAGTAGTAGTAGTAGTAGTAGTAGTAGTAGTAGTAGTAAGAGTAGTAGTAGTAGTAGTAGTAGTAGTAGTAGTAGTAGTAGTAGTAGTAGTAGTAGTAGTAATAGTAGAGGCAGTATTAATAGTAGTAGTAAAGGCAGTATTAATAGTAGTAGTGGTAGTAGTAGCAGTAGTAAGAGTAGTAGTAGCGGCAATCGACAGGGACAGAGGCAGCGTCGGGGCGGGCGGAGGGGGGTGTACGATTACTAAACCAGCTAAGCTTATCGCTGCGAGTCGATTAATTGTGTTTCTACTCGATAACGGTCTCCCAAACACAGACGTCGGGAACTTTGACGATCGTGTTGGAGTAGTATCACGACCATGCCACTCGCCCGTACAGTACTCAGCAGCACTTAAAAGCAAGGGGCAAGGTAAGGCGCTACGTACAAGTACCCCACTACTGTACACCTCACGGCGCTCATACAATTCGTGCTGCTGGTGCGCCCTGTTCAAGTCATCACAGCAAGCTAAACCCCATCACTGGCTACCCATCCTCTTTGGGATTCCCTATCATAAAGAGCTCCAACCTTTCTCACCTCACGCCTCATCCTTGCTACTTCGGTGGCGTCGTCCGAAGCCGCAGACATATCGCTTTCTTGTGCCGCGTTTCTCTCCTCCCCCATCTCCTGCTCCTCCCCCTCCCCCTCCTCCATCCTCCCCTTCCTCCCTCTTTTCCCCCTCCCTCCTCTCCTCGTCTTCGTCTTCCTCCCCTCTTCCCCATTTCTTCCATCCGCCCTCTCCTCCCCTCCCTCCCCCTCCCTCCTACCCTCCCCGTCCTCCTCCCTCTTCTCCCCCTCGTACGTCTTGCCCTCCCTCCTCTCCTTCCCTTCCTCCCCGTCCCCCGCCTCATCCCCCTTCTCCCCCTCCCTCGTCTCTTCCCCCTCCTCCGCCCCCCCCTCCTTCCTTCCCTTCCTTCCCCTCCTTCCCCTCCCCCCTCTCCTCCCCCTCTTTTTCCCCCCCTCCTTTTCCCCCCCGTCCCCCCCTTCCGCCACCACCACCACGCCTGTTTCTGCGACCGCCGCCGCCTCTCCCGTTACCTCTGCTGTGAACGTGGAGCGTCCGCACTTTGCGAACGCCTTCATCAGGGCGCGGTCCCGCCGGCGACGAGCGACCCCTGCCAGCATCAGGCAGGCTCGAGAACGTCTCCCGGAAATATCGGCCTCCTGGACGGCCCTTCGAGCCTCCGCTGCTGCCTCTGCCAGCTGCGCTGTTAGGAAGGCTCTCAAGTTTCTCATCCGCCCCACTGCCTTCGCGTTTGCGCGCTCGGCGTCCTCGATATGTTTCTCCGCCACTGTCGCCGCCACCGCTGCCTCCGCCGCCGCCGTTGCCGTTGCCGCCCCGGCTTCCTCCCTCACCGCCGCCGTCGCCGCCGCCACCGCTGTCTCTACGACCGCCGCCGCCGTCGCCGCCGTCGCTTCCGTAGGCATAGCTGTGATCGTAGAGTATCTCGACGTTGTGAAGGCCTTCATCAAAGTGCGGTCGCACCGGCGTCGAGCGACCCCTGCCAGTACTAGGCAGGCTCGAGCGCGTCTCCCAGAGTCCTCGGCATCCTTAACGTTCCTCCTCGCCGCTGCTGCTACCTCCGCCGCTGCTTCCGACTTCACTGCCGCCTCCGCTGTGGCCACCGCAGCCGCGGCTTTCTCCCTCGCTGCCGCCGCTGTTGCCGCTGCCGCTGTCGCCGCTGCTTCGTCCGCCGTGGCCGACGATATTGCGTCCGCCTCCGCCGTAGCCGTCACCACGATTCCCTCCGCCTTCCCTTTAGCCAGCGCCAGCACCTCCTCCGCCTCCTTCATCGCCTTCGCCGCGACTACCTCCGCCTCCTCCTTTGCCTTTGCCGCGACTATCTCCGCCTTCTCCTTGGCCACGGCCTGCATCTCCTCCCCCTTCTTCTTAGCCCTCGCCAGCATCGTCTCTGCCTCCTCCCTAGTTATTGCCGCGGCTTCCTTCGCCTCCTCCTTTGCTACCGTGACGGCTTCCTCGACCGCCGAAGCAGCATTTAACGCTGCAGCCGCCGCCTCTGCCCCTGTCTGGGGCTCTTTCATACCCGCAGAAAAACCACCACCACCAGCGACGGAAGCACCATCAGCGCCATCATCACCAGCCCCAGAAACAGCAGCTGCTGCAGCACCACCAGCGTCATCATCACCAGCAGCAGCAGTCGCAGCCGCAGCGCCAGCAACAGCGGCAAACGTCACAGCACCAGCAGCTGCAGCCCCAACATGGGCAACTCCTGAAGCAATGACCGCAGGGCCAGCAGCAGTGGACGCAGCACAAGTAGGGCGACCAGCACCAGCAACCGCAGTGCCAGTGGCGCCAGCCGTAGCAACAGCAGTCGCAGCATCACTAGCCGTAGCACCAGCAGCAGGACCACGAACGCCAGCGCAAGCAGCATCAGTGTCGTCACCAGCAGCAGTACCAGCTCCACCACCACCAAAACCAACACCACCACCGCCCACACTACCAACACCACCACCAACACCTCTACCACCATATTCACAAACACCAACACCAACACCGGCTCCAGCACCCACACCAACACCAACATCAACACCAACACCACCACCACCAACATCACCAATACCACCACCAAAAGCAAAACCACCAACACCAACACCAACGCCCGCACCGACACCACCAACACGAACACAGGCACCACCACCACTAACACCACCACCAACACCAACACCACCAACACCACCAACACCACCAACACCACCAACACTAACATCATCACCAACACCAGCGCCACCAGTACCACCACCGGTTGCGGCCAACGAATGCTTGCACAACAATGAGGTGTCGCCGCGGCCGCTTCTGCTGTGGCTCGACAGCGCATCGAAGATGGCTGCGGACGCGGCAATAGCGGCTCCGTCGGTAGCGGTAGCGGTGGCGGTGCCACCCCCTCCCTCTCCCTGCACAGGGTCAAGCTGCCTTGCTGCCAAGCTCGCCATTCCCTCGTCCGACCTACTCGTGACGGCTGCGGTGGCGGTAGCGGCGGTAGCCGCGGTAGGTGCCGACGGAACTCCACCAGACTCTGTCAGCGAACGGAACTCCTTGGGGAAGTCCCTTCCCGTTACCGTTTCCGCGGCGTTCGCAGGCCTCACTTCTCGCGCTCCTCCCTCCGCCGCCTCCCGGAGGCGGGCGAAGACGGGCCCGTCTAGAAAAACTCCTTCACGCCTCCTTTGACACTCCGGGCACTCTAATGTTCCGTCCGCGGAACGCGGGCAAAGGTCGAGGCAGATGCCGTGGGTCTTCAACCCGCACTCTTGGCATCGCCTCTGCTTGACGATTTCGTTCCTGCCCCAAGCTTTGTTGTGGAGGCAAAAAGCGCACCACGTGGGGCCCCCTTTCGCTACGATGCCCTTACCCTTAAAGAAGGGGTGCACCCCCTCATCGTCGGCGCCCTTTGTCCCGCTGGGGCAGTCGGCGCACACCCAGTCGGGCGGGGGTGTCCCGCTCAAACTTGGGACGTACCCCGCGCATCGGGGGTGGAACAACCGATTGCACGCCCGGCAGCATGCGACCGATCTTCCCGTGCCGCCTGTCTCGCAGGCCGCACAGACGTTTACAGGGGAGGGCCACGGGCCGGAGACGAGGCCTGGGGAGCCCTTGCCCTGCCGTGCGTTCCTGCCCTGTGCGTCGGTGAGGTTGGGGTGGGGATTGAGTAATCCACCGTCAGATGTCGTCTACAGTAGTTGATGCTGTCGCCAAGTTACACCCATGGACAAAAACGCCGCCGCACCAGAATCGGGTGAACCGGTATATACCATCATTAATGCGCACAACCTACGAGGTACTATCCTGCTTACAGCAGCGTCCACTCGAAACACGTGCGAGATCAAGCGCCACCGATGTTGTTCAACGTTGAACACAGGCGGCAATGCCAACCACTCGCTCATCAGCGGCAGAAAAAAATCAAACCGAACCCGGCGTTCCGCGAAGCACGAGCGCCGCAACGTAGTTCTACAGGTTAGTGGCTGAAGAATGACCAAAATATACGGATAGCTTTACGAGATAAAAACACAACACGGCGTACTTTCTTCGGGATCTCATGGTTAAAGTAAACTTGCGGTGAATGTGAGCTTCCTTCTAAGATCGAACGAATGCGCGTACCAAGTTAGCAAAGATCGTCAGAGCACCAGTATCAGTGAGTACCAGTAAGTTCAGCGTTTTGTATTCTGGGCAATCACGAGGACTCAGTCCTTTCAGCTTCTGGTACCCTAAGGATACTCGAGGGCTCAGTCATTTCAGCTCCTGGTACCCTGGGGATTCGCGAGGAATCAGCCATCCCAGCTTCTGGTACCCTAGGGACGCAGTAATTCACACAATACTTTAAAATTACTAGGATTCGCGAGTCAATGATGGAGTCTCGAGGACTGTTAAAGGCACTCTGTCTTTTTTCCAAAGGGCATGTTCCCTTTTCGAATGACCCTTGGGCTCGGTACCGGCGAGGACTCAGTCATTTCAGTTTATGGTACCCTGGGGACTCAGCACTTCAAACTAACTCGGAGTCGCGAGTCGATGGCTGAGTCCCAAAGACGACCTCAACAGATTTGGCTCGGGATGTTATACCGTGTTCCTTAAGGCGTGAAAAAATATAGCTGAGTCCCAAAGACGACCTCAACAGATCTGGCTCGGGATGGTATACCGTGTTCCTTAAGGCGTGAAAAAATATAGCTACTGCGGAAAAGACATGTTTTACCCCAAGCACGAATGATAAAAACATTTGGAACATTTTTACAGAATCCCCGGGTTTGACAACGGGGAGTGAACACGAAAAAGAGCCACATAACGTGCACCGAAACAAACTGTGCTGCTTGCTGTGCCGATACGTTACTGCTGCACTACGACATGTCATGCTTATCGTAATACATGTTTTTTACTTCATATCTTATGCTTGTATTATACGTGCAAGCGGGCACACCATAGCATCGAATGAGACACATAGTTTCCGGATACGGCACACAAGAGTCGCGGCGTCCCAGTGGTCTATCGAGAGTGCTTACTACGCTCGAAGGCTGCTCTTAGTTGCGATTATTGATATAATTGGCCGTGGAGTTCGAAACCCACCGTGCCGAGATCGTGAATTTGTTTTGCAGAAAAACAAGGAGTCAACCGCTAGAAATAGGAGCGCTGAGCGCGGGCAGGAGATATTCGACGAGAGTCGACGATGGAAGAACAGGCTCAAGAATTTTCTCAATAATTTTGACGAAAAACGAACAATAGTTTGGAGATACGAGAAGAGCCTGATATGTCGCACTGGATCGGAGTTACGACAATGCGTTCTATGCAACATGTACGTATGTTTTTTGTTTTTTTTTTTCCTTTTTCCCATCTGTTATCTTCGCCCCTCTTTTTTTTATCTTCCTCCTACAAGTCGTGACTCAGGTCCGGGGCCACGCAGCAGGGCTTTCCTCTCCCCTGCCCACGACGGTTGAGTGCCTTCATTTTATCGCGAGAACATTTCAGCCCTTTTTCTCCCCTCGTCGACTCTTGTCGAACAGCGTCGACTTGCGCCCACCCACGCGACGCGCTCACAGGAGCTGATATTTTTTCTTTGCTTCTAGGAAAACAAAAGTTTCCTCGCCACGGGGGGGTTTCCACTCTACAGTAGCAGCATTTGAGGGTATCACCAGACCACGGTGGCGGCCGGTTCATAACCGCACCCTGGACAATAGACAATACCGTACCACACTATTAATAGGGTGATAAGATAGCGCACCCCCTCGGACGATCTTCAGAGCTGGATTTCTCGACAGCGAGGAGGGTGCACTGAATGCGACGAGCGATGCGTCTGATGCAACCTTCTCGACGAAATATTTCCAGAGCCACCCTTATCGTGGTGTGGGTGTCCCTTAAGGCATGCTTTGGAGAGAAACCGGGTATGAAATCCTGAAGGGTTCTACTGCTGTAGCCCAGTTATCTATCAACAGAATCCCCTTGCAATTGACTTGTCTGTGGTGGTCCCTGCCTTCAACTATTTGAAACCCATCGAGCTCTATTGTCAAGAAAAATGTATATCTTGAATGACACCCACCCAGCCCTATTGTCCCCACAATTCCATTTTACGTATACTAGTAGTCCCCGTAATCAATGGTCCACAGAATTTGAATTAATGGCCCTTCTCCTAAATTAATTGCCCGGACAATTCTAGTTAATAGACCGCCTCCTAAAATAATTGTCCCGACAATTTCAATTGATAGACCGTCTCCTGAATAAATTGTCCCGACGATTATAATTAATAGGCAGCCTCCCAAATCGTTTGTCCCGACATTTCTATTTATTAGACTGTCTCCTAAACCAATAGTCTCGACGATTCCAAGGAATAGACAGTCTCCGAAATCATTTGTCCGGACAATTTCAATGAGCAGGCTACCTTCTAAATTAATTGCCCGGGCAGTTCCAATCAATAGACGGTACATAGCATCAGATGTCCGGACAATCGTGACAGGTGGAAAACTTCCAGAATCTTTTTTTCAGACAATGCCTATTGGAACATTTTCTCCTACGTCAATTGCCCGTACACTTCGAACTATCAGTTCGTACCGACTACGTTTTCTTGTGGGATGTTTTTGTCATGATTCACATCTGAACACATGGGCTAGGCGGTGTCTGCTGAAGCCCTACGTACGAACATGTTACACATACCCACAGTTGATGTGTCCCGGCCTTTTCTGCTAATGCCTTGGGCAATACCAGCTAGACCTATCAATTGACCATGGCTCCTACAGCCAAGTCACCAAGTTGTCTATTGATTGGAGTTGTCCGGGAAAGTGAGGTCAGGGACTGTTTTCCAATTGGAATTGTTTAGTCAATTGATCTTGGACACCGTCGATGAATTTGATTTGTTCGAACCTCTGACTTGGGAGACTTCGTTGGATTGTTTTTCAACTTTTGATGTCTGGTGCTTTTTAACAAATGGGATTGTCCGGACAAATGATTTCAAAGACTCTGCCAATAAAATTGTCCTGACGAATGATTCAAAGACGTTCCATCAATTGGAATTGTCTGAACTACGCATGTTTGGTGTTTTCTAAAAATTGGAATTGTCCAGACAAATTATCTCGGAGGCTGCCTATTCATTGGAATTGTCCTGACAAATGATTTCACAAGCTGTTTGTTTATTAGAATAGCTCGAAAAAATGATTTCGGGTGTGATGTTCGTACATGAAAGGGAATTGTCGGGGCAACTGCTTTGGGAGACTGACTGCCCATCAATTGGACTTGTCATGACAACTGGTTTCGGAAGCAATCCACTAATATTGGAATTTTCCGGATAATCGAGGTTTAGAGGGCTCTGTTATGTGAAAGCTGGCAGCTACTTGTAGAGCTACAACTGATACTAGTATACACGGGGAATACTACCGGCGGAAATACTGCGAACAAAGCGACGACACATTACGCTGGGACAATGCAATTCAGGGTTTTGGGCCAGGCAGCTGTTAGCTGTAGTTCGTACGTAGCGATGAGATTTTCAAGAGCAGCTTGGGTGCCTGGACGAGGAGAAAGCACTCACGTTTACAGCATGGGGGTATACCCTGTATGCCGTACCTACAACATGTCAAGAAAAACATACATCCACATCGTTGCTCCGACCGTATGGTGCGATGATACGACGAGACCGTCTACCTGCGATGACGGTTACGCCAAGAGTGTGGGCTCAATCTCAATAACGGAAAACAAAACCGAAAACAAAACTGGGGGGATGGGCTTTTTTCACATCGTGAATAGAGCATACCAGGTATAACTTGTGACCCTCGTTCACGGGAAACAAGCGTGAAACACGCCGATAGAAACAAGCCACACCACAGTCACGGGAAACAAGCGTGAAACACGCCGATAGAAACAAGCTGAACGACACATACTGCAAACAAGCGTGAAACACGCCGATAAAAACAAAGCAAAAGCCAGAGAGGGATCGACCAACATTTATTGCCCGCTTAACAACCCGTCTTTGTCCTCTGCATTCTGCTCACTCTGAGCCCTCTTGGAAGAGAGGGGCGGTGGCCGGGGAGGTCGCCAAGCTTAAGTGTGCCTTGTTGATCGAGACTCCACGGCATACTTTGGTGGTCAGCTGTCACCTGTGTGGTGCGAGGCGAGGGACTGGCCGTCATCACGCTGCAGTGACTTCAACTAGAGGAAGGGTTTCACAAGAGAAAATGGCTTCTCCTCCCAGGCGCTTTTCGATTATTATAAAAGCAGTTTCTTGTATGAAAAAGGACAAAAAAAAATATCCCTATGTCATTTGAGCCATTTATAGGCGCACTGAATGCTACACTCGGAAAAAGGCTTCCTGGCCCTCCCCCTGATTGCCCAGCACCGCGATTGTACCTTTTGTTGGCCAAAAAATTCCAGGTACACCGCTCTGTGGCCTCTCAAGTTGAGCTTCACGTATTGTGGGCTTCAATTACACCTACAAACGGTTCGACTGAACCCTCTCTTCCGGCAAAAACTGAAATACGGCCACAGGGCCGTTGGGACCAAGTGACACGAGCTGTCAAAACAAAAACAAAAAACGATCAGATTGCGATGCCATATTTTGCCGGGAGGGGGCGGGGGCCGGGGGGTGTATTGCTGCCGTTACAGAGTACCGCACACCGCAAAACACTTCGTTAATAAAGCTGGGTTGTTGCCTAGGAGAAGCTTTCTGATTCGGGAAAGAGGCCGCGTAGTAGAGATGCAAAGAAAAAAAATGTCATGCGTAGTCGATCAGGGGTTGCCGCAACAGCTTCCCCCCCCCCGTATTTACGTTTTCCCTTGAGACCTTAATATAGAAAAGCCACTCCATGTGGGTGAAAACTCAATCTATAGATAACTGCTGGTAACTACAGTGACAGACAGCAGTACGATGCAGCATGACGGCTATGCACAATAACGTCTTTATTTCAAGATATCAAACGGAGTTCCATCGCAAACAGTACATACGCACATACCGGGGATACCCGTATCTCATCTCCGAGATATAATTATCGAAATCCCCCGATAGTTGACGACCTTTACGCGTAAGTTTTACAAAAGGCTGATTTAGCTTAACTATGCGTAAGAGTTAGGACAACTTTGACGTTTGGTGCTTTGCCTGCTTTGCAGGTATAGGTTGAGCCATTTACAGGGACAACATGTGCTAAACAACTGCTGTGAGGCCCAACTTGAGCAGCCTCGGACGGGCGTAATTGGGACCTTTTAGCTAACAAAAGGTACGGTCGGGTGCTAGCCAATCAGAGGCAGGACCGGCGAGCCATTCCCCTAGTATCGTACCTATGAATGGCTCAAAAGGCGTAAGTATACCTATTCTGGTTTTGTCTTCTGTATATACGTGTTCGTAATAACGTAAAGACGAGAGGTTATAAATAGGATAAGTGTCACACCACAACAAAAGCACCGCGGTGGGCGGATCCCGTACAAAACATCTCGTTGGGTCCTGTGGCAGCTAGATCTCGTACAAAACAATCCCTTTGGGCCCCGTAACTCTTAAAGTACCGTGGCAGTTGGATCACGTGCACATCGATCCCGTGTAGAGTAGTCCCGCAATAGCCTGATCCGGTGTAAGCTATCCCGTTCAGGCCCGTCGTGGATGGGTCGCGTCCCGGTACCACGTTGGCCGAACCCTGTGCAAAATATCTCGAAATGTCCTGTGGTAGCTAGATCCCGTACCAAACATCCTGTTGAGTCCCGTAAAAGCCGAATCCCGTCCCTGGGAGTACAACGGTGAACATATCCCATACTAATAATACCGTGAACTCGCGGGGTAACTGATTCCCATGAAATAACGGCCGGGGTCTAAATACGACCCGAAGAATGCCCTCTGGCATTTTTTTTTGTTCTCGAGATTGCACTAACGATGTTTTGTGCGATCGACGTTTCAATCTAGATTGGGCATTCAAGATTCTACGCAACTTAATCTCAATCTCAATATTTTTTCACCCCGCCTAAAAAACACCTTCCAATAATACTTGAAGCCGTGAGATAACGCGTCCCCATGTCCCCACACCCCTACTCAAAAACCCAACAGCACGACCACAGGATAGGAGCTCCGAACGAACACAAGCCAGGCAGACTGGCAATCTAGATGCCGGTTGACGATCTACTTTAGGCCCGTCCATGCCTCTCTTCGTAGGCTAAGCACACTACTAGTAACTGTCGTTTCTAGTTTTCAGAGCTATGAAGCGGAAGCATTTCACAACAATTACAGGTGCCCATAGTGATACATAGTAATCAAGCCTCATAATATACTCTCAAACCAATGTACACTATTACTATTATTTTTACTTCATCATATTTGGGTCCTGATTTATTTGGTCCCGTGATAATAACTTACCGGTATTACCGGTAGCCAACTATCTGACTTTTAGTCGGTGTGTCCGCTGGTGAAGCCAGCTGATGGCCAGCTGTCTGACTTTCCGACATAACTCAGGCGAGCCTATTTAGCCCTCCCCGGTCGCGGGCCGACAAGATCCCGCCCAAGATAGAAAAATAAAACCTGTACTCAACAAGCCTTCCAACAACTATTGGAACCCAAATAGGTCGGGTAGTCGGCACCTTCTTACAGTATACCAGGTATACGTATAGCCGCTAGTCCAACCAACATCTACTGTAGTTGGTGACTAAAGTCCTGCCGAGACAGCTCTACCAGTTTCAGTGTGGGGGTTCCCAGCCGCCACCCTTCCCACGGCGGCAGTGGCGGTAGCGGCGGTAGCGGTAGCGGCGGGTGTCGAGGTAGCTCCACCAGAGTTTGACGACGAACGGGAATCCTTGGGGAAGAAACTTCCCACTGCCGTTGCTGGGGCCTTCGCCGGCCTCACCCCCCCTCGGACCCCCCCCCCTCCGCCGCCTCCCGACCGATAGCGGTGGCTACCGTACTGCCCCGGCCCTCTGCCAGCGCTGGGAGAGGGAGAGGGTGGCACCACAGCCACCGCTAACGGCTCGAGGGGCGGCGGAGGGTGAGGTGCGAGAGGGGGTGAAGGCGGCCAAGGCCCCAGCAACTGCAACGAGAAACTCCTTCACCAAGGACACAACTTCGCGGTCGGGCTCTGGTGGACCTACCTCGATCACCACCGCAACGACTACTACTGCTACAGCTACCGTCACCGCCGCCACGGGGAGGGTGGCGGCTGGGAATCCTCCCAGGAGACGCATTATGGAGGAAAGCGACGACGACGAGATGCCGGCGGAGACATTGTCACGGGAGGCCACCAACAACGACAAGTCGGGCGAGGGGAAGGAGCTTGCTCGCGAGGCCCCTTGACCCAGCGATATCAAGCATTTTTCCCAAACGAAACGGGGAGCGATGAAATGGTTCCTACGCACCTCATTGCGAAACGCCTTTTTTCATCGGGCTTCCCCGCTAATGTGGTAACAAGTATGTACCGCGGTATAAAGACGGAAACCACAGTTTATGCGGTATGCGACGATTTGGTGGGTTTGCCGTGTACCAGGTACTGTTCAAGCATGTACTGCGTGCGATGTCAACGTACCATTACCATATAACAGTGGCAGGTATTTCATACCAGGTAGGCATGAACCGTGCAAAAATTTTGAATTGCCGTTACCGCCTAATCGTGTTCCGTCGGCCCACGGAACGGTACTTCGAAGTTCCATCAACCTGTGGTAGTACCGCTGTCACACTATCAACTTGCCGGACCTTTCCAGCAGTTCTTTGTTTTCTCGGTCCTTCCTTCCTTTTTTCTTCTTTCGTTTCGTGTGCGAGCGTGTTCTCCGAGCACGGCATCGCGTGAGGACCCGGTACCGTCGCGGGTGCCAGCGGGTGCTGGCGGGTAGAGGGGGGGTTGCAAGGAGCGCGGTCGCCGCTTTCGTGCCTAGGCGTCGCGTGTGCCTCGAGACACGAGGGATGCATGAACGGGCTTTGTCTGGCTTCGATTTATGATTGTTGATAGAGTATGTACGAGTTTAGAAAGGACGTTCGGGAGGGCAAGATAATATTCAAGCGGTGCTTATTTTTGCGACCACGCAAAGTTGAAAGAGGGAGGTGTGCAGTTTGAACACCGACGTTATCGAGCTGGCGAACGACGGCCACGGTGAGCACCGGGCTTCACGCGAGGCGGGCGACGGGGCTGATTGTGGCAGAGAGTAATAAAAGCTTTACCTGGACCGAATCGGTAGCGAGGTGGTCGCGAGAGGGGCGGGCGGCGTACGAGGCTGAGAGAGAAGCTCTTCTGTGCGATTTTTTATTTTCTTCTTTTCGACCGGGTGTAAGGTGTTCCAATCAGGCAGAAAAATATTACACGAGAGGGGACGGGTTTTTTTTTCCTTTCCGAGTTTTCAGTTTCATTCTCAATGTTTTTGCTGCTGTGCCGTGCTGTGCTTTCGCTTTCTTCGTACATACAGTACAGACATAGAGCATATCGAAAGAAGAAAATAAGTACAGACAGTAGTACCCTACCTGGGGTATGTACGTACGTACGACATCCGCGACGCGAAGCGTATATGTGGCATCCAAGCTGACGTCGGAGCTGTTTTTTCCTGAAGCATGGCGGCGGGGCTCTTGACATTATCAAGTCGCCGGTTTGCAATTACGATCCTTGAAAAAACTAAACTCAATCGTGGACCTCTGTTCGCTTCGCATAATTTGATATACTTTTTTCCTTCCTGAACGAGCGTAGCGGGCGGCGTAGGCCGCCCGCGGAGCGAAGCGCCTTGTATCTATATGAAATGTATATCATACCACCAGTATACCGCGTCAATAGTGGCCGTAACATATTGCCGCGACGGATTGCCTCCCACGATTATCGTGATATGGTATATACGTATATCATGCCACCATTATCGGAGTTACCGTTTAGTTCCCGTCGAAACTTCCCGTCGTCTTCCATTGCCGACCAACCGTCAGGGAGGGATCTCGTTAACGTACGAAACAACTTCAAATGAAAACACCCACCGACCTCCGATCCCGAAGATATACTTTTGCCCCCTAAAGGGCTGCCGCACCCGCGCTATTGGGGCCGAAACTACTTGGGTTTAAACTAGTACGGGGGGGCATAGTTAATAGGACCAAATATTGATAGTAAAAATGGTTAAAGATATAGTTTTTCATGTGTACCATAGGTCCTATTAACTATGGTCCCCCGTAATAGTAATAGTGAATTCTTGCTTGCATGCAGTCGAAATGGGAGTCTGATTCACATCGCCCTACTCCTCCAGTATTGGCTATTGCAGAGGGCCATAGTAACACATAGTAGTTCATAGCAATATATAGTAATCAGGCTCCACGATGGAGCCAAGAATGACGTATTTACTATGGTCCTCGGTAATATTAGCACTATTACGGGGGACTGCAGTAAATAGGACCAAATATTCTTACATTTCAATGGGTAATATATATACTAGGGAATATAAGGCCCTCCCGCCCCCACGGCGGTCGGGCCAGATTCCTGTAGATAATATAGGAGCTATAATAGGTGAGCCAATACATATGATGGACATTAATTGTGGCCCCGTGCTGAAAATTCATGAAACTACTTTGAAAGTCACTTTATGTAGGACCTCAATAAACGTTAAAATAATGAATTGTGCAATACCAGGTATTTATTTGATGTGCTTGCTCCCTCTCTGAAATCTCACACTGCCACTTTATTAGTTAGTTGTTGGTTGCAGCAGCACGATGCAATACAATCTGCGGATAATACGATAAACGCACCGCAGAGGGACAACACTCGGAGTATCGACTGTTTCCGTATCGAGCAAATTTCGCACTCTGAAAGCTGAGACTATTAGGGTGCTTGCGGCCTGAACATTGCGAGTGATTGGGAGTGTGAGCAGTACCAAAGATCCAAATGCCACGGGTGCAAGGAGTGCCCGCAGGATCGGACGCCGAAATATCCGAATGAACGGTCGTCAATATTATCACTTTAATCGAGATGACGAGGTGTGTTAAATCGAGGTGTCAGAGCAGAGGTCAGACGACGGTGCTGGTAGGATCATGAAATGAAAACGATGTCGAACTTACATAATCACAAACACGAGGATGCTGGAGACGGCAGCAGCAGTGGTAACGCAAAATGTAAATGCCGTACGAGACGTATCTGCACGAAGAACGGCTGTAATTATGGTGGTAATCGACAGAAGAGTGTGCCGGATTGGGTCCTGAGCAAAGGCCAGACGATGCTCGTAAGATATCAACATGGGAAGGTGCAGACAGATGATCCGAGTACCCTGGAGTGAAGTAACGAGTGTCGGAGATAAATTACTTCAGGTACTTCGTGTACTCCGAGTATTTCAGGGCTCGATACTCCGGGATACTGCTCGTACTCGGAGTATTTCGGGTATGATCACTCTCAATGCTGCTTGTGCTCGGAGTATTTTGGGGTTCGATACTCTGAAATACTGCTGTACTCCGAGTATTTTGGGGTTCATTACTCTGGAATACTCGTTGTACTTGAAGTATTCGGGGATCTTGTGCTGCTCCTACTTTAAGTACTCGGAGTTCTTGGGCATTCTATTAACTATATATATAGACAGCGTGATGCCCAATTTATAACGTCATTATAGTATTGCCTCTAATACCAACTTGGTAATATATATATACCTCACGTACTCCAAAATCGATTTTTGTAAGCTCCCTTCGTGCAACGTAAAAAATAATGTATCTCTCACATCCTCCGAAATCAAATTTTGTAAGCTGCCTTCGTACAACATTCCAAAATATTGTCCTTTGCGACGTCATCTTCGAAACACGCATGCCCTCCTGAGCTTTGAACAACCGGTCCTCGTAATCTACCGCCGCTTCGCCCGAAGTCCATCGAAAAAAGAGTCTTTCGAGCTACCGAGGGGTTCACGCAATCCTCTCTGTCGTCTTTTGTACCCTACATACGCCGCGCTGTGGACCGTTGCAGACAACAAAGCAGTACCTCCCTCTACAGCTCTGCAACAACACCCAATTTCCAAATCATCCTCCCTATCTCCTTCTACCGCAGCACACTGCTAGCAGCTGTACACACACAATCATGCACGCTTGAAACCGAGAAGGTTTCTCCCCTAGACCCGTTCTACGATAGAGGTAGCACATTTCCGCAATTAATTTTGTTCTGAATGACGGACTTCCTTGAGCCCAAAATCGTCGGAATGCCAATCTTAATCTGAAAAAAAAAATAGCTTTGTAGACTTGGCCCATGGGATTATTCGCCGCGATGTATTTTGATTTTTGCTGAAGTCAGTTTTCGGGTGAGGCATGGAGCTCCTTAAGTGAGGAGCCTCAGGAAAATCAGGGTGAGCCTCTATCGTAGAACGCCTTCCTAACAAAGCTTGTTTGTCTCGCCGCGTTGCTGGTGGAGATCGTATGAAACTTCAGTTCCGCCGCGCTTTTGCCGTTACATATCGAAAACCCGCCGCATTATTGATTATTCACAGCTCACAGCTAACCAACCGACTTCACCTCCCGTATGAAGAGGATGAGGAGCGACGCTCGCTACACCGCGTTGTTGGTAGCCCGTGGCGATGATGATGAGTTTCGCGCGAAGACCTTGCCCCGAGCAAAGACAACTCAACTGCATACAGCTGCGGAAGGAAGAAGCCTGCCTGCAGTTGAGTAGTCTTTGCTCGGGGCAAGGTCTTCGTGCCGAAGCTCATAATCATCGCCACGGGCCGCCAACAACGCGGTGTAGCGACCGTCGCTCCTCATCCTCTCTATACGGGAGGTGAAGTCGGTTGGTTAGCTGTGAGCTGTGAATAATCAATTATGCGGCGGGTTTTCGATATGTAACGTCAAAGTACGATCTCGACCAACAACGCGGCGGGACAAACAACCTTTGTTAGGGGGGATACCTTCTCGGTGTCAAGCGTGCTTTATTTCGTGTGTACAGCAGTGTGCTGCGGTAGAAGGAGATAGGGAGGATGATTTGGAAATTGGGTGTTGTTGCAGAGCTATAGAGGAATGTACTGCTTTGTTGTCTGCAAAAGTCCACAGCGCGGCGTATGTCGTGTACAAAAGACGACAGAGAGGATTGCGTGAACCCCTCGGTAGCTCGAAAGACTCTTATTTCGATGGACTTCGGGCGAAGCGGCGGTAGATGACGAGGACCGAATGTTCAAAGCGCAGGAGGGCAGGAGGGCATGCGTGTTTCGAAGATGACGTCGCAAAGGACAATATCTTGGAACTTTGCACGAAGGCAGCTTTCAAAGGGTGATTTCGGAGTATGTGAGAGATACATTATTTTTAACGTTGCATGAAGGGAGCTTACAAAAGTTGATTTTGAAGCGTGTGAGGTATATATATTTTTTAAACAAGTTGGTATTAGAGTAAATACTATGATGAAGTTATTAATTGGGCATCACGCTGTCTATATATAATTAATAGATAGATATCGTTGTGTTTAACGTGGGTCCTATTTACTATGGTCCCCCGCAATACTACTACTTACTGTTGTTACACCCCCTTGTCCTTACCGAGGGGTCTCTGCAAACAACGGGCTCGTGATTGTAAGCTTTACGCTGGGCTGAGTAAGCGATCGATCTTTTACCCCTATAGCCCAGCAGGTAACACTTTCGTATCTGACGTCGTGGAGGACACGGCCTAAAAAAAACACTCCCGAGCATTTTTTTGTAGAAACGCTTGCCCGGGCGTCCCTAAGAATACCCATCTTCATGGTTCCCCATGTAAAGAAGCGAACCAACGTACGACCGTTCACGGTTGGTGCCCTTAAAGATAGCGGCGTTCAGAGGGGGGGGGGAGGGGGGGGTTGGACAAGTATAGTGATCACCCTGGGCTGGGTAGTCGATCGATGTCTCACGCCTGAAGCTGAGTAGGTAACACCCACACACGCGCGCGTTTCGCGCTCTGACCACGCGAATTCACAGTTTGGAACTGTTTATGACGATGCACGTGAAAGCCAATACCTCTGAATGTTTAGGTGATTACCGTGGATATGTGCCGTACACAGCAAGAAGTAATGGTACCGGTGCAACAACACAGGGGATTCATTAGGGAGTTCTACGTACGTACGATACCTGGTACATACTACGAGTATCGTATTATCTAACGTACCTTGCACCCGGCGATCGCCTCGCCAGAAGCCATTTTGGTTGAAACGGAGCTAGGATTTCTCGTCCGTGAAGTCAAGGGGATCAGGCGATCATCCTCGCCGTCTGTGTGGGAGGTATCGGACGCACATTGCATTGGAAGGAAGGGGCGCAGGGGGGAAGCGGGGATCATACACTTAGTTAGGACAACAACAACTAGTACTGCGCTCGCGTTTGATATACTAGTACATGAGGTCCACATCATACCGGTGCTGCTATAAGGATTGCCCTGGGCTGGGAAATCGATCGATATTTTACCCCTAAAGCTCAGTATGTAACTCCCTCACAATGCATACTGCTCGTACGTACCAGGGCGCAGCACCAGGGTATGAATTAGGGCCCTTGCGTTTGTTGCGCTGAGCGCAGCAACACAGGAATCGTTTGTGTTGCGTGCAACGTGCGCCGCGGACGTGTTAGCCCTCCACACACCCCTCCTGAGGGTCGCCGGACGCCGCCGCCGGAGGAAATACCACGCGCTATTTTTACACGGATATATGCCCAAAAACCCCTTGATTAACGAAATGCGTGTATGCGCCACAGACACCACCCTCCTCCCCTAAAAATATATTAGTAAAAAAACAAATCAGTGCGGTGTGGTGTTTTTTGACGATTTTACGAAAACGTTTTTTTGTTTCCAAGTTTCGTTATACTTGCCTGGAGTAGGTCAAGTATACCCCCCCCCCCCCCCCCCCCCTCTATGCAAGTCCGCCTCACGAGCGGTTCTTAGTAGGATGCAGCTCACCCTTCATGCGACTCGCCAGACACCTCACGGCGCTTCGCGCTTGGTGCAAGCAATGTCTGCCTGGTCGGTGAAAACCCGACATGCTCCGTCCCAGCATTGTAGGGATGCGAGGGTCTATGGTCATACGACTACGGCCATGCATGAGATCGAGTACATCTCTCCTATCGAGTACCCCCCCCCCCCCCCCCCCCCGCCCCCCTCGCGCTGACTCGGTCTCGAAAATGGACGAACTACTGCTTGTACACGCACTGGGGTAATAATTCTGCAGCTTCAGATTCTGTCTTCCTTATGTACGGACTGTACACCCTCCATGAGGCCATCTAAAATCCGTACTCACAGTACGCGCAAGCGAAGTATCGCACACAGCTTGCAAATATGAGTTTTGACGAAATCTTCGATCTCAGACCTGTGCCAATGGGGAAGCGAAGTATCAAAAAAATAATTGAATTTCAGAACACTCTTCCTATGGGCACGTGTAGAAAAAAAAGAAAGTTCCAAACATTTGGAAAAGCCCGAAAAAAGCAAATCTGGGGCCGATGTTGGGCCAACATCGGCTTGAGAAAAACTCAGGCCGATCTTTGGTTCGAAGCGGCGAGATTCCGAGTCCTCGGCAGACATCGATCGACAAAACCAACGACTGCATCATGAATTCTGAACAGAGTGTGCTCGTTAGGGGCTCCGACCCACCCTAGGGTTACCGTCTTCACACCCTGGCCGGTGTCATGTGGCGGGAGCTGACCAGGCGTATGATAAAAAAACAATTGGCCGCTGGTATGCACAAAACAGAAGACAAAACTTCTCCATCCGTCTCGAATGGCAAAAAATAGAGTTTTTTTCTGGTTTGGGAGGATACGGTAGGACGCCGCCGGCAAGCTTTCGCCCCCTAGACCATACATAGATCCACCTGATACCTTCGAGGCCTTTATCTATATTCGTTGGCCTTGCCGGACACCAAGCGGATTGGCCGTGGGCTGAGTCTATGTTGAGATCGAGCGTCGATCGTCGCACGAGCTGGTTTCTATCACCGTGCTGACAATTTGCAACCAGAAAAAACAAATTGCGCCGTTTGCACAGCCGTTGGGGGGAAAAAAAAGAAAATTCAAACTGTTTTTCTCTTTTTTCCCACAGCGGCGGCACGAGGAAATGTTCGGCTGTTCTTTGAAAGCAATATGTTTGAAAAAAAGAAATGAGCTTCGCGTTTCCATCGGCATAGATAGGTCTCATCACGAGTGTTGTTTTTTATTTTAGAAAAAAATAATCAGTCGAACTCACAGCTGACGTATGTACGTGTTTCATAATTTTATAAAATCTAAACTGGTACGTACCAGAGGTATATACAAACGTGTGTAAATAAATACTCGTACATTCGTGTGGCAAGAACAAATAAATAAATGGCGAACCGGGTGCAGGGGTGAAGTGGCGAAGGGGTTTGGAGTCTGAAACGTCAGGGATCGTTTCATTCTGGTACGATACCGCTTCACAAGAATGTGCCAAGAAGCGGCATCAAGTTCCAAGGCGGACAGTTTCGTTACCGGTTTACATGTACAGCAGTATGTATGTACAGCAGCATCATTGTTACGGGGGGGCATAGTAACGACCAGGAGACCAATTGTATACTACAGCATACCAGGTACCAGGTAGTACACAAAACCTATTATTCCAGTGGTTTTACTACTGTACCTACCGGTAAGCATATGTCGTCCTTTTTACTATCGGTTGGGACCAATATATATATATATCTAAATGTCGAGTCCCCCCCCTACGACCTCTCACTTCTCTTCTACCAGACAGAGCACCTCCTTGGCTCTCTCTCTCCATCAATCAATGAAGAAAGAAGCGAAGCTCTCTGCTTCCCAGAGCTACCAGATACACCTGCGTCCCTTGCCCATACCTCGGCCATCATACCACAATGCCCCCTACCAAATACAGCAGTTACTATTTTGTCCTGTACCTGGTATACGTATTTATACGACACAGCTCTTTCTATGCACAAGACTTTTACACCACCAACGAAGTACACACAGCAGCAGCATAAAAAAACTGTACTCTGTACATGAAACTACTATTAATACTAACTCAACAACAGCACTCTCGTATGTTTAGTGTGTTGCTTGCTGCAGCGTGCTGTGCGACGGTACGTACATCATCAGCAGTTAGTTGCAGTACTATTAAGTGCTGCGGACGAAGAGAACGAAGAAAGAAAGCAAAAACGCCCTCTTCTTTCTCCTACTCCCACCCCCTCGGTCGCCAGCACACGAGGAAAAACAAGGAGAGACACACTTGAGAGGCATCTCTCATTGACACACATGGTCATCGGCATAGTCGTCCTGTCTGCGCTATAGCACTCATATCTTATCATATTGTATTAATAGTAATAGTACTTGTTGGTGATGGTGGTGGTGGTGGTGAAGCCGGTGGCCCACTACTACTACTGATGGCAGTGGTGGTGTTTTTGTTGCTTTCACGATAATAATTACGAAAAAAACTACCAGGTACAGCATACCAGATAAGTATTAACAGCAGTACAGTATTAATAGTAGTACCGGCCATAATCTTCGTGCGAAGTATAGAATATAGGCCGTGTCACACGAGACACAATTATACACGGACGGCGAGCCAAAGCGCCTAAAGCGTAGCGCAGGGGTATAATAAGCGTGCTATGCATGGTATGCACGTTCCCCGAGCCTTTGGAAAGCTGAGATTGTGAGGTGATACGTACGATGCCTGAGCGTGAACTTGGTGGGGCAAATGGGTTTATTTAGCGAGTGCGCCTTTTTTCTGACGGCAGGTGGAAACCCACCGGCGCTACTCTTTTAGCCGGGTCCCTGGAATGGAGCTCTAGAGCCATAAGAAGAGAGTAAAATAAATGCAGAATAAAAAAATGAACGGGCGCAGGCAAATCTCGCACTACCCAGGTAAAAGACAGAGCAAAATGAGCTGTCGAATCCTGGGTGGCTATCCCAACCTCTCGCAGTCGAGCCTAAAAGGGGTCGACTAGCAAGAGGCCGGCAAGTTCATGACATGTACACTGACTGGCGGAGTGTCATGTTAAAATCTGTGTACTACACATGGACTATTAATAGAACCGGTACACAAATACCTGGTAAGAAGAAAGTGTATTGAGCGTAAGTTTTTTTTACCCAGATCTCCAAGGAGGATACAAAAATATATACACGGCGAGCGCAACAACACCAGATAAAAGACGCTCATCGTGGTCACACGATACATCATGGTACTGCTGCTGTATTATATACTACAATAACCAATAACTGCAGTACCGTACCTCTGGCACGACGTGCGTGTGGCTCTCTACGTGGCTATCATATGTACGACGATGGTGCGTAACCGGTAAAACAGGCACCAGGTATACGATCGTGCGAGTACCAGGGACAGATGGATGTATTATGTACGTACCAGGGTATGGCATGTACGTGCGTACGTATGATGTACCAGGTACGAGTATGCTTTAGAAGTAAAGCAAAACGGAATTTTCTGTTACAAAAAACCTCGGCCAATCAAATCGATTGTCTTGACATGACTTGTCATACCTTGCATTTTTTTTTAATGGCTGATCTATATAGCTGAGCTGTGAGCTGTGAGCTGAGACAGGGCACGCCCGCATGGGGCAGAAGGAAACAAACGAAGGGGGGAGACTCTCGGAATCCTACAGCGTGAGTGCCCTGAATTACCGCGGACCAACAGCTCGAACGAAGAGCCAACAACAACAACGACGAACGGCAGGCCTCCTCGCGATCGCGTGGAAGATATATATGTCTCGTGCCGACGGGAGCCAAAGCGGGCTCACTTACTTGTGGGTTGTTTGCTCGTTTACACTGTGCTTTTAGAACCGCAGTCCCGTTTTGGGGACAAACCGCTCAAATTCCCAAGTAGTTTGTCCACGAAACGGGACTGCGGTCCTAAAAATAGCTGTTTCGTCCCGAAATGTGGGCTTTCGTTTGACATTGCAACTAACTGGCTGCTTGCTGCGAATAAAAGTAAGCGGGCTGCCTCAAGTTTTTTCTCGGGAAAGGAGGAGGAGCACAGCTGATTTTTGTCGGAGCACGGACAGTTGAGCGTCGCCGCCTTGTTTTGTGGGTGCGCCAAAGGAAAGAAAGGATCCCTCTGCAAGGATTCTGTGCGGGTGTCCGCGAGGAAACGGAATGCGCAAGAAACTCTAAAAATCCGTTGCCACAGAAGCAGTGCAGGAGTTGGTTATTAATAGTTGTTGTTCCTCCTTCGACTCCGCGCCGGTTCAAACGAAATCGGGAACAGAGCGGCGGGTAGTTGCACCGCTCCTCAGCAGGCAACGGCGAGGCACGCGTGGCTCACCTTGCTGCTTTGGGGTATCCTCTTTGCCCTGGCCCAAGCATGAACTCGTTGGCACGGCCATCTCGTTCTGGAATAGAGCCCGGTGACGATCTGTGTGATGTGCCAAGTTGAGAGTCTTTGGTATTCCTTCTTTTTTTCAGACAAAAACAAAAATATGGAAACCCGGGGCATACATTAAACATCCCCTATAGATAGTTATCAATTGGCAATTATTATGCCTGTGTGTTATGTGTACTGATTATTAATAATATGTGTTGCCTGTTTTTGCCTCCTTGTATCTTGTAGCATCACCAGCGGTGAACGGACCTTCGATCATATGGATGGATATGGGTGGCAGGACGAACCACCTCGGGGAGAAGACGAGAAGAACACCAGACAGACCTGATATCTGGTGATGCACTTCCACAGAACAGTATAGAACTACATACTTAGATCACAACCCCTGAGCGTGCTCGGTTGGTGCATCCCTGGCCTCTCAGAGCTCCCACTTCCAAACCGCCTCCTTTCATTACTTGCCGGACCTTTCCAGCAGTTCTTTGTTTTCTCGGTCATTTCTTCCTTTTTTCTTCTTTCGTTTCGTGTGCGAGAGTGTTCTCCGAGCACGGCATCGCGTGAGGACCCGGCAGCACCGTCGCGGGTGCCAGCGGGTGCTGGCGGGTAGAGGGGGGGTTGCAAGGAGCGCGGTCGCCGCTTTCGTGCCTAGGCGTCGCGTGTGCCTCGAGACACGAGGGATGCATGAACGGGCTTTGTCTGGCTTCGATTTATGATTGTTGATAGAGTATGTACGAGTTTAGAAAGGTCGTTCGGGAGGGCAAGATAATATTCAAGCGGTGCTTATTTTTGCGACCACGCTGAAGTTGAAAGAGGTAGGTGTGCAGTTTGAACACCAACGTTATCGAGCTGGCGAACGACGGCCACGGTGAGCACCGGGCTTCACGCGGGGCGGGCGACGGGGCTGATTGTGGCAGAGAGTGATAAAAGCTTTACCCGGACCGAATCGGTAGCGAGGTGGTCGCGAGAGGGGCGGGCGGCGTACGAGGCTGATGAGAGAGAAGCTCTTCTGTGCGATTTTTTCTTTTCTTCTTTTCGACCGGGTGTAAGGTGTTCCAATCAGGCAGAAAAATATTGCACGAGAGGGGACGGGGATTTTTTTTCCTTTCCGAGTTTTCGGTTTCATTTTCATTGTTTTTGCTGCTGCTGTGCCGTGCTGTGCTTTCGCTTTCTTCGTGCATACAGTACAGACATAGAGCATATCGAAAGAAGAAAATAAGTACAGACAGTAGTACCCTACCTGGGGTGTATGTACGTACGTACGACATCCGCGACGCGAAGCGTATACGTATGTGGCATCCAAGCTGACGTCGGAGCTGTTTTTTCCTGAAGCATGGCGGCGGGACTCTTGGCATTATCAAGTCGCCGGTTTGCAATTACGATCCTTGAAAAAACTAAACTCAATCGTGGACCTCTGTTCGCTTCGCATAATTTGATGCACTTTTTTCCTTCCTGAGCGGAGCGCCTTGTAGTACGTACAACAATTAATCGTTGTATGTTCTGCAGGAATTAAATTGCACTGCTTGCTGTCATACTGCTGTTGTACTGTTTTATTAACACTATTAATACTGCTGTACCACCAAGGCACCACTACTTGCAGCTACTACCGTCGTATACTATTAATATTAACACAAACAATGCCATATCAACTGGGGTGCGTGGCAGGATCCCATGGACCAAGCAGAATAGAACAAACACACGTACGTTCTGTCACTATTTGTGAAATTCTCCAGAAGCAAAAATATCAAGTTCGTTAACATTCCAATATTTGGAAAAAAAAACAGGAAAATATGGAAGATTGAAAAATTGCGCGAAAAAAAATGTCGAAAATATGGACAAAAAGCTCTCCGATAAGAATGACCCTTACTGATGTGTACATCACAATCAGTCGCCGAAGTGACAGCTATACACAGGTGGACATTCGGCTCCAGCCACAGGGTGGTAACCAACGGACCCTGAACAGGATTTATATTTTGTGCCACCCTCTGCAGGGTATACCATCTCCTGGGGTAGCCCTTACTCATGGTCCTATGTAGGGTTCGACCGGAGGACCCTGCGCATGGTCATGGCAATCATATACTGTTCGGGGATCAACTCGTTGACCTCGTACAGGGTCAGGGCAGTCATATACTGGTCGGGGGTCAACCCGCTGACCCTGCACAGGGTCCAACGGGCTCACCCGGTACAGGGTTTATCTCGCGGAACCTGTCCAGAGTTTTGTATTTGGACCCTTTGCAGGGTTGCATCAGCGGATCCTGTGCACTTTGGGGGGCGACTTGATTGACGCATTATATACCTCCACAGATTAGGATGCCCCGGAAATCTGATCTGTAGAGACGCGATCAGGCCATATATTGATTACATACGCGTGTCAGACACAAAGCTCGAAACGCACACGCACAGACACACGATAAAGCCGAAAAATAGGGAAAATGATGTTGTCAATTGTGCAAATGCCCCCCCCCCCCCCGGCGCCCCAAATGATCATACCGGAAAACAAATTATCTCGTTGAATATGCTGTCCATTTGCAAATCTGCGTCCCAAGCGGTTCTATAGGATGCAGCTTATATCCTCATATGAACGTACAGGGCACAAACAGACACGTACTACAGAACAAACGCAAGCCAAGAAAACAATGGTATCAAAACAGCAAGGCACGAGAAGGACCGCCTCCCTCAATGTGCACACCTTACGCCTCCCTGCAGTGTGATAAGAACACAGAACATGGGAGCTATTATCCCCCTAAAATATAAAAAGAAGCATTGTCGTGGATGCCCCCCCCCCTCTCTTAAAAGCAACCAGAACACCTAAATGCCATCCACACACACGTCTGCTTCACGACAATACCAGTGGTACAGAGTGGTACGCTATGCCACAAATTAGCCGCAAGGTAGCGGAGCCAGAAAACACAAATACAACGCAGTTCAACCAAAACTAATGCCACGCTAATGTGTGCGTTCACATTCGGCTGTTTCTTCTCCACCGTAGACAACCCTCCTCTTTGAGACCATACGACTACGGCCATGCATGACATGGACACCCCCGTATATTACAACAAAGAGGGAGTCCCGAGCTCAAGCTAAGTAATCTGCCAGCACTTGGGATAACGCATGAAAAGATTGTACTCACACCTTGCGAATGGTACATCGACGCAGAGGATTACCCCGCATATTTTAACCGCAGCAAATTTCAGACGCTGCATCCCAAATAGCACGTGCATCAATATGGGGCAACAAGACAACAACCCATTATCTCCCTCTTGCAAGCTCTCAAAACCCTTCTACGTCGTGTGAAATCCAGCTCTGTTCGTACAGTATAAGTCGCCGCCGATGGCCCTTGGGTCCGAATACTGTTGCAAGATACGTGCAAATAGCGGAAGGAAGGAGACCACGACATGCAAACACCGAGAGGCAAGTGTTATGAAGCGCAACGATAAACAATATAAGTCGCACATACAAACATGCGGCAACCTCACGAGTTGGACAACAAACCGCAGCAAAATCACCGTCAAGCTTCCAACTCGTTCCAGAGTAAACTAGAAGACGAGGGTCAGGTCAGAGACATAGGATTCGACAACGGTTACACAAAAGACGAGTAACCAAAAACCAGAGCTATTGAATACACAACCATCGACAGATATGGGTGGCTAGAGCACCCACCAATTGTCGGGGTCGCACATATTGCTTTGATAAGCTAAATCTCACTGCTACATCTGCGGAGGCGTCGACGTGGACTGGTCGCGTGAAAGTAAAAGCACTAGACCATCCAGCCTCCTTTATGTTCACGGTCCCAACGTACACAGACACACGTGTTGGTAATAAAAAATATCTCCGAGTTATCAGCGGGTTAAAATACGAAAACGCGTCACGCTTCTAGCCGCGTATTAGAGTATACTCGACTTGTTGGCACACGGTATAAAGGTGTACCCCGACGAGTACCCGCCACGAACGGGTACTCGGATAATTCTGAAAGTGAAACCAGAGCGCGTCGCGGGTAACCCGGGTTTTCAGAGAAAGTCAAACGGGTTCAATTAGTACTCGGGTAAACCCGGTTACTCGGACAACCCGTTTTCGCTGACGGTCATCAAGGGGGTATCACAAGCTGAAGACAGGGCGTACACGATTACACGTCGAAACGAGAACTACAACCATCAACGGCCATGGACAGAGCGTCGGGTATCCACTAAGAAAAACAATGAACTACAACAAAATGCAATTAGCTTGCTTTGGTTTTTGCGTTTTTCGTTATACAGCAGTGGGCGACCGGTGTTAAGAGACGTCCATTTGGTACCCAGGCTCAATGTCGTATTTTAATTCCGGCCTTGATGTAACTCTTTGCGTAGGATTTAGAGTTGGTCCCACTGTTGAGCTGTGCTTGTTAACCCAATTTTCGTATTTTTCGTGCCGATCGAAACACTTGTTTTCATGAACATTGGCGGGCGCCCACCGTGTACACTACAGATTAGGTGGTATTGCTTTGTGCGGCTGCACAGCACAAGAAGTATACTTCGTATGAACGCATATAGAGAGACATACACGCCGTACGAGTAGTAGCGCCACTGACCTGAGAACATTCGGGTATTACATAGTGCAAGACAGATTGACGTCATGTGCACCATATTAGGAGGCGTACTCAGGTCTCTATTTATGTCGGGCAGGTGTCGTGGTTCCAGTTAAAGAAAGGCATGCCTGTGTTGACCCCAAGAATATCGAAGATATCAATACGACAGGCACGCGTGTGAAAAAAAGAGTGGGGAATCTCGATTGACAGGTCAGGGACCCCGTTTACTGTAGATTTGAAAGTTTTTTAGAGATATTGTATAGCATTCCAAGGGCATGCCCAAACAAAATCGAAATCGAAAATCGAAATGATAATAAACTTGGCGCTGATTGGTCGTTGTTCAAGACATGTCCCCCTTCGTTTTTAGGTTATGAGAAAATGAACGATTTACAACCCAATGCCACAATCAAAACGTTGACGGCTGGGAATCGAAAAGCAAATCGAAAGCACGAACAGCGACAATTCAGCGCGTACTACTGGTCGGCGCAGCCACGTTAAAACATCACGTCAGGACCGCCGTGCACAGCATCCAACCGACAGCTAGCACGGCAGCACAGCCGCACAGATACCCCGTGAACAGCCAACAGGCGAACTATAGCACCAGCCCCGACCTTCTCGGTCCTTTGTTTCCCGACGTTCGAGCCAGAGCCAACATAGTTTGAGGGAAATTGAGGATGATACACCCGAGAACGAGGTCGGACGTTCGTTCTCCGCATAATTTCAAGTTTGATCCCGGAGGGGCAACGTTGCACGCGCCACCCCCTCCATGGGAGGCCCACCGCACCTCCCGGAATCGAAATGTCGTCGCGTTTGCCTGCCTCTGTGGTGGATCTGTGTTGCCGAGCGCTAGATTGCCGGCATGTGTGCACAGTTGTGAACGGCCCAAGTAGGTTGTGCTCTCCGTTGCTTTTCAACTGGATTTCTATGTTCGCTTTTCGATTCTGTTCAGACACCTCGGTTAATTTTTTATTGCAATCGGAATGAACCCGATTTTCGATTGCGCTTTTCCATCCTATTTAGGCACACTTTAAACGGGGGGCATGCCAAACAAACAGTACCCGGGTACTCGAACCCGCCGAGTACCGGGGTTTTAGCCACCCCTAGAACCCGCGGGTTTCAAGTCAAACCCGAACCCGTCCAGGGTTTTCCCCATCCGGGTTGTATCCGCCGGGTACCCGGGTTTCCATCAACCTGGAACCTCTACAAGTAGTACACGGTATTAGGGGCGGCGCGACGATACACGTGCGACAAATATGTGTGCAGGCCTAAGATTAGGACGTTTTTTAGAGCAGACCATCCAGTGCACGTATTCATATGACCAGTGACCTCCAGGATATCATACTGTAGCCAAAAGTGATTCGATCATTTCAGACCCCATACCACGCGCGAACTACTGGACGTGTGCGAACACAAAACACCTTCGTGTGTAGCCAATATCTCCCGAAATATTTTTTATGCATTCGATATTCCGTTGTATATGGTTACGTCAAGGTATTCATAACACCCGCTCATCACAGAACTCACACAGCGTACACTAGGTAACAGGCTCAATACTCGGGTTTCTTCACAGATATACGCCACCTAAGCGGTCACACCATCTCGGAGCGACTGCCGATCATGAAACTGTTGATTCTTGTACAAGCAAACCAACGAAAAAACAAAGTCGCGTACCAGTATGCAATAGGAACTAGGAGGGGCAGGAATATCTCGAACGCGATCATAATTTTGATGCTTGGTGAATCTCCGTCCTGAAAGACCTCACATGGTATGCTATCCAGGAATTTTAGGCTGCTAAGTAGTAGGAGGCGGCGAAGCTGAAGACCACGCTGAAGTGCAGTGCCTCTGGAAGTAGTTCCGGGACGGTGTCCTTACCAAATGTATGCCCCCCGTGGGACGCCGATCTAGATGACACAGGAACGAGCTACTTTTCGTCCGCGGGCCATGATTCGTCCTGCACTCCGCGATTATCGAAAATCACAATATGGAGGCGGAGAGTCGCCACCAGAAACAGAGACGTGAACAAGGAGGAGAGCCCAGTGCGGGATACAGGCAAATAGGGATGTCGGGCGTGCAGGCGTTCCGTAAGACGAATTTAAACACGAATACGAACGCTGAGGAGGCCAAGTTGCAAGCTACACAAACTATTCGTATCGATCTTAGTTTCATACTCCGGAGTACAAGATGAGCAGTAACTCCGCCGCTCTGGTAGCAGAATCTTTGTTACAGTACAGTAATCAACACGTTGCCGAGCAAACGCATTAACCGCGGGCAAACCGAAAATAGTAGACCACAACAACAGTAATTGGTCTCGGCGTTTGCTCGAATATCTGCAGCACACTAAATCCGGTTGTTCCGCATAGATAGGAGACCTGTTTCGATTTGCGAACATCACAGCTGAAAATACGATGGGGTCAAAATCTGAACCTCCAAATCTGAACTGCATACCAGTAGGAAGCAGCCTCATACTCTTGTACTTGGTAGCACGTATTGACAGCAATAGTGCACAATATAAATAAATGGAGCAATTACGACGAGCGCTGTTGCTGATGGTGCGCGACTACAGCAGTATCTACAGTACGCTTCGAGCACGGGAAAACATTCCGTCCGCACGTAATATCTAACATATGGGGCACTCTGGAGCAGATAGAGTATTCAACACCGGGACGAAGAAGGTGACGCTCCCAACCGCTACAAGGAACCAACAACAACAACAACGACGCATCAATACACGGGAGTATAGACGCATGCGCGTATGATAGGTACGTAAGGGCGTATCTGGTATTCAAGTACTTAGTATAGACTCTAGTGGTACGTTAAGTGAGCGATGGCCAGCTGCTAAATGGCGTCTTTATTATTTCAGTGGTCGATCACGACCTCTCATATGTGCGATGTCTGACACGAGGCCTGCGCTGAAATCGGCGGCCGGCAGCAGTGGGAGGGGTAAAATCTACCGTACAGTAGCATCGATATACTGCTGGTGGATATTATATATGGTTGTCTCATGTGCGGCGTATCCTCGAGCGAGGTTCAGCGAAAAACTACCCTTTCTCGCGCCATCGTCATAAAAACCTTGAAATGTACAATGCCTGGAGGAAGGAAAAAACAAACAACGCCAAGAAGAAAGACGGCAGATATCCTGATGCACCAGATTGGGGTATTCGATGGGCTACGAACCCGGATGATGAGGGCACTTTTTTTGTTTTTGCGACCAATGCGCGTCCACCTTCGAAAAAAGTGGTCGGAAACACTTCCGCAACACAGAAGACCGAACAACTGTATCAACTGTATCATGTATTGTATTTTCATGGCCTAAAACGGTTGTTAACGTGCACAACCTGCTTTCAGTAGAATTGATCGCACCTTAAGCGGGAATTTTCCGGGATATTTCACCTCCATGGTCAGGGCGATAAATCGTGGTCCGTAGTCTGACAAAAAAAATACGAACGCGGTGCAGCCGCGTTTCTTCTGGCCCGTTCTGGCTCCGGGTGAGGTCAGGGTTAATGATAGGGTTAGGAGTTGGGTTGGTTCCACGCCCGTTCCTTGATCCCACCATTAACAGGAGGTACCAGGTAGTTAGTTCCCAGTGTGCATGTCGCGAACAGGCCGGCTACCTGAAGACGTATCCGACGGCGTTGAAAAAACAGACCTCACGCGTTCAACTTATCGTGAAAAAAAACACACACACACACACACAAACACACCCCTTTACTGAGCACACCTCCCTGCGAGGTATTAGGTACCAACGTAAGAAGACCGCGGAGACGGCGGAGCCAGAGCCGCGCTTTTGCGGGGAAACTTGGTAGCGTGTTTGTTATTGCCGTAAGACAGGAGATCGTACAGCCATCTCACCGCTTTTCTCTTGTCACGCGCCGGTACATGAGAGCAGGCAGTACTCCGCCGATCGTAGTCCTGCCCCCGTCCGATCCCGTCGGCTCGTTCAGTGGATGGGCGTCGGGGCGACCCGCGGCTGAATCGTCGCCCGCAAGTGCGGAATCAGTCACTGTGCGTCGTGCCTCAATACTGGACACGCGAAGCAGTACGCGGTAGGAGGAATAGACACACCCAACAAAGGCAAGCCGAATAATAGTATGTTGACCCCTAGCAATGCTGCTCTACGTCGCTGAAGACTATGACGTTGCTAGATGTTGTGTCGGGGCGAAGCTTGAGGGGCGGGCGTGTAGTGGCATACGGTATCCCAGCATTTTTTTTATATATTGGTGGGGGCGTGACTGTTTTTGTTTAAACGAGCAAACCACTCGCCCCTTCTTGTCAGGAGACGCCGGGGCGAAGCAACATACCAGGGTATGTAATATCAACTCCCACGTGAGAGTGGCCAACCTAAACTAGAGGAAACCCGCACAATAGTGAGTACGGTAGTAGATTCCGTCCCATACTGCCTGTACCGCAGCCTTGGTGCCTGAACGTTAGCAAGCCTACTGTAAAATAGCCTACGCCTTCAAAAACTCAATAAAAACAAATGTTACTCCTGTGATTTCTTCACCGACACAGAGGCGTTTTTTCCTGTTTTAGCCATCGTCTGACCACTAGTCTTCCGCACACATGGTTGGAATATCACGTTAAAAAATATAAACCTCGCGCGGCAATAACATTTATCACCACCTTTGAAAGTAGTCTGGCTGAAACGGTAACGGCTTGCACAAATAAAATCTCAACTCATTTCGCAGGAAATCTAACAAATACCCAAGTGCTACATACTCTTACGTACGTGCGAGGTCCATGTTTGGGCATGTTTTCACGGCCGACTTCGCCCGATCTGAACGAAAATTCGCGCGGACCTTTTCTGTTTACGTAGTACAATTGAACGAATTTGAAAAAGTGTGCTTCAGGCTGACTCTTGCTTGATCGGAAAACAGAAAACAAAAAAACAGATTTTCCCCTCATCGTTCAGAAACCCGCGAGGAGGGCCGTCGGTCATGATGGTCACTTCTGTTCGCTGCCCGAAAAGAAAACGCTATATTCTCGCACAGAGCGCCAACCGCCGCCACAAGTCCTCGCCTAACAGACCACGGATCACGCTAAAACTCCCAAGGATGTATGCTTCATTACCCTGGGAGTACTCGCTGCCAAGGTTTAGGGCCGTATATGTAGGTGGTCTGTATCTGGAGGTCTCGCTTGCGACGTGAGAGCCTGGCCCCTTCCTGTGTCAGCATACTCCCGTTCGCAAATGATCTTCTGTTCAGTACAGCAAAAAGTTGGTACAGAAATGGATCAGGGTACCACTTCACAAACGAGACCTCCAGACGCAGATCGCCCACGTACGGCCCTCCTGTTTGTCACCCAAGACTCGCTGCTCCGTCGAGCATACTTCGAGTTCACCCTCTCAGTGCTGTAGTGACCCGTGCTCTGTGAGGCGAGCACTCAGTGGCAACGTTTAAGGCTGTGTGTGTTCTTTTTTCTGTTTTCCGATCCCATCATATTAATAGTCGGTCTCAGCTTCGAGATCGAGGAATGCGTCGAATTTCATCTGTCATATTTGCAAGCTACTTGTAATGTACCAGGTACCGGTCTGGTATTGCGAAGGATCGTATGATATATCATAGGGGCATACTGGTGCAACACTTTCTCGATGCAGCAACGGTTTTGGTGCGCTGGTTTTATGGCGCCCCAGAATGTCTAAACGACGAACACACCGCCCGCGCTCTTCGCTGCCCGGACCCCGGATATCCGATGAACCCTAACCGTTCTCGAGAAAGTACTACTGTATTTATCGGCGTCTACAATCCTACGGCACACATCGAAGGAGGTCGGTGCGACTTCCGTCTCTATCGAATTCAAACCGCTGTTACAAAGCGATGATACCACACTCCTTGCGGTTTGGCCTTCGCTGAACCAGCCTACCTATTGCTTGTATCGTATCTATCGTACCTCTGTACTGGTTCTTGGCTGGCAGTGGTTACACCGTACTGCATTACAGTGCAGTATCTCGGTGTCGTGGTTTTGTGAACACAGAGAGAGCTGATGTCTCTCTAAGGTGAAGAGTCGGCACGGACACTGGGTGTGCTGGGTGCCGACGAGTAGAAAGGACACAACAACATACACGCCTCGTGCGTTTTAGACGAAACATCTTACACATTATGTCCTACGACATCGTATGCACGAGTACCTGCTGGCAGAGGAGTACGTAACTGGTATTAATAGCACTCGCTCGCACAATACGTAACGACAGATGGACTTATTTTATACCAAAATTAAAAAAGTTATTAATAGTCAGCTGTGAGTTCAACCGATCGGCAGATCGATCGATACTCAGCTTTGCAAGCTGCGTGAACCGTTTGCGCGTTTTCCATTATTTCCCTAGCGATTGACTACTGGCCGGTGACTCCCTCGATGCCATCAGGGTCGACGAGACGATAATACACTACTTGTACCATTTCGTACACTCAAACAGCGGGTCGACACGTGAAGGTCGGGGTACACAAAAGACAATCGAAAGTTGGTTTACAACCCGCAGCACTACAATGCCATGCATGGCTAGAGTACTACAGCATGGACCGCAGACAGTTAGGGGTCTTACACATGTCCCACGTAGCATCACGCAACTATACGCATACGCAATGTAGGTGTTGACGCATCGTGGTTCATGACAGCTGACGCTTGCTGTCGTCGGCTGAGAGATCTCACAGAGCTTGCTTGCTACGACGTACCTGGTACCTCGTAGTCGTGCTCAACTCTCAACTGCAACCTGTCGGATTTAGGAGCACTTCGAAAAATCTGGTACATCATCTCGCGCAGAAAATGCACAGACCCAGGATGTCCGAAACACTTATCACACATATCTCTTGCACGAATCCTGGGTGCGTCTCATCCTGAAAAAGACCTCTCGGTGGTTCACGGCTGCCCTGAAAGTAGGCCACAGCTTCATCTGATTGTTTGATCCGACGACATATTTCTCGTGGGTTTACATTTAAATAAGTGTTGCATTTCTTTGATGGGGGTAGGGCGTAGGGTGCGCGTCGATAAAAAAGCGGCACAACTATTGACGAATCAAACAAGTAAAGACGTCACAAATCACTTTTGTTCGGAAGTATAAAGTACGTTTTTATATTATTGTTAGTTGATAAACGGTCCTTACAGTTTCGGACAGAGGGGCATGAAATTCAAAATGGCTCGAGTATTAGATCGGGCCACCCTCGTCACTTGCTCGGCCGGCCGTGTTGACGAAAAGGGTTCTTCTCATAGGATCCCCTGTTGCGCTGCTGCACTCTGCTTTACGCACGAGAGAGGAAGAGAGCGGAGCGAGAGGTACCGTGCACGCACAGCCTGTGCTGTGCTTCGTGCGTGCGCTGTTGATTGGCGAACCTTGGCCTGTTCGTGTACAGCAGTTTTGGAAGAAGCTGCGAAAACATGTCCGCTTCTGGCGACTGTTTGAGCGACAAGCAGCACGCAGGCCCGCTGAAGATATCGAAAGTATGGCCTGCACCCGAAGGCACCCAGTTCGTTGAGGAGAGTATGAGTCGAGCGGGAGGGGACGCCGCGGTCTGCCGGCGTGGTCACCTTCTGTTGCGAAACGACTTGGTGAGCCATTGGGTATACTCGTAAAATTGGGTATATCCCAGGCTAAAAAGATCATCAGGCCGAGAGAGCGCGCCGTTTTGTTTCGTTTTTTGTGTATCCCGTCGATTTTCGTAGGAGTATTACTACTGGTATGGCCTTCCCCCCTTCTTTTCTCTCCCCTCCCTACTGCTGTAGACCGCAGTATTAAGAGACGCAACTCAGACCCGGGGTCACACTGCTCGTACGTAGCAGGCTCCTCTCCCTCTTCCCCACTATCAGTACGGTTCGTGCCTTGCCTTGCCTTTTCATCGCGAGGAAGCTTCTTCTTCAGCCCTTTCGTTTTCCTCGCCGATTGGCGTCGAATTAATCGCGTCTACAGCAGTGCACCCCAACGCTGCTATTATTGGAAGGGTTCGGCGCTCATCCTACACTTCGTCGGATGTCTCCTACTACTGTACTTGCGGCTTCCGATTTTGGAAGCTCTGGTTTTACAGGATAATATATATACTCGTAGAGTTGATCTTGTCTGCGTCAAAGGAAGAGGCGAAACCAACGGCCGCCGCGCCGCCGCGAGCGTCGTTTCGGCATCCAGGTACGGGTGGGTTTGCGCCGGCGACGTCGAATTATCCTCGCTGTGTGGCTGATTTGATGCTGCTCTCCTCTGCTGCTGCTGCTGCTGCTGCTGCTGCTGCTGCTGCTGCTGCTGCTTTTGCGACGGCGATTAGCCATCACTGCTGCCATTGCTCATTGCTGCTGCTGCTTCTGCTGCTGCTTTCGCTTACGTGTGAGGAACCAACCATGTATTACGCGAGCCCCACTAGCCCGTAGGCACAGCTCGCCGTAGGTGTGATACTTTGGCGTGGGTGACGGATATACTCGGCGGATGGGCAGCAAGTATTAATAGTACTGTTGCCGTAGGGATAGTACACAAAATTCAAGTAGCTCTCAGTTCCTCGAGGCACGAGAGACCGCTAGGAACTGGGCTCAGTACTGAGAGGATTCGGCGATTTGGTCCCCCTCTAGGTTTTGAGGGCAACAATCTTAGGGCTTACCTCGGGGTTTATCCCGTTGTGAAATCACCGCGGGATTCCACGGGATACGGGATAACCTCGTGATCCCACGGAATTGTGAACATCCTGTTCCCGTCCGAGCTGATCTTGTGGAAATGTTAATATTCTCGATCCCGATCCCGTCCCGTTTTTGTTTTTAAATCCCGATCCCGTGCAAACTCGTCCAGTGAAATATGATGAAGTCCCGTGCCCGTGAAACCCGTGTCCCGTCCCGTGCAAACCCGTGAAATTTGAGATTTCCCAAGTCCCGTCCAAACCAGTCCCGTGATTTCTGATACAACGGGATATTCCAGGTGTTTTTGGTGTCCCTGCTCATCCCATTTATTATCTTCGCCCATCTTCTTATTTATCTCTCTCCTTCCAACTCGTAACTCAGATCCGGGGTAAAATAACACGCTCTTCTCCCCCCTTCCCGCTACGGTACGTGCCTTCATTTTTATCGCGAGAAGATGTCAGCCTTTTCTTCCCTCGTCGACTCGCATCGAATTGTGACTACCCACTCTGCAAGGCGCTCTCAACAATTGAATCCTTTTTATTTTTATTTTTGCAAATAAAGTCAAAGTCCGACCCACCTGAGGCTCGAACCCAGGACTCAAACATAAGTAGAATTCGAGGTTAACCACTTGAACCACCGGGGCGACCGCCTCAGTGGCTCGGCCGCCGTGAGGGGAAGCTGACCCTCCCACCTCTTGAGTCTCCATCGTGCCGTGTGCGGAGCAAACTTGCTCCAGGAAAACAAACGGTCAAGATTGAATGAAAACAACCCGTACAAACAAAAAGGCGGAAACATCCTAAGCCGACGACGTCACTCGTTAATCTTTAGAACCGCAGTTTCGTTTTGGGGACAAACTACTTGAAATTTGAGCGGTTTGTCCCCAACAACGGGACTGCGGTTCTAAAAGGGTTAAGATCAAGGTCGGGACACTTTGTATCCCTGGACAGGTTTACCTATTGAGCAGGCACTCGTTAGCACTCAAGTGGTTGTTGGTTTAGAGATAGTTAGAAGAAGAGCAACTTTATTCCGTTCGTGCACGCGGAGACTGAAAGCAAAAGCCCGCGCCTCGCTGGGAAAGCCCCTGGTTTTCCGTCTAAGACACGCCTCCCAAGTACTACAAGTACGATCCCAATACCTGAGCCCAGGCAATTACCGGGATTTCAGCCTCATTAAAATCAGTACCATAACAAGAGCTCAGAGGGTCGTCAGGAATCGAGAAGGGGGAATGGCAGACCCACACAGATGCCGTGCAGCGTGGAGATGGAGCTTGGGTGCAGCTCAGGATTTAAGAATAGAAAGTAACGAGTACATAGTGAGATGGAGGATGGAGCGAAGACAACAAATAGAGTTATCGTAGATAAAGCACAGAGGGAAGTGAGCAAAGAAGGTAGATAGACCTTGTGCGCAGGTTTCCTTTGTTCCCGGGGATTTCTTCTTTCAGGGGTGTTTTGAGTGATCAACGTTGAAGCTCATGCTGCACATTGTCGGATGGCAAGCATGATAATAATAAAAATAGCTTAGAGGTTAGACGTGCTCAACTAAAAGGCAGAACGTCATGATTTCGAACCTTGCCTGCAACATTTGTTTTCAATTGCTACAGTTTCCAGATATTTTCTACTCTACACTGGTTTCCCATGATTAAAAATGTTTTCGTTTCACGTATAAAAACAAAATCTAAAAAAAAAAACTTAAGGAAGAATAATTTTGACACACGCCGTCCATAGAGTATAAAATACGGGCGCCACTTTTTTCTGGCCTGCACACACAAGCTACAACCCTAACCGGTGCAATCCCGTGATATCTCAATCCGTCCGGTGGAGTACCGTGGTTTTTTCGTCCCGTGAAACTCCGTCCCGTGTAATCCCGTGGCATCTCAATCCCGTACCGCTCAAGCCCGTGAAATCTCAATCCCGTCCAAATTTTCGCGTTCTATCCCGTGATGGTTCAACCTCGTCCTCTACCGTCCCGTGCTTTAAATACCTTCCACTCCGGCCCCGGGGAATCTCGAGATATCTCGACCCCGCGGGATCTCGTCCCGAGACGAAAGTTCTGTCCCGAGGAAAGCCCTGAAAAAATTGGCTGATTTCTGGATACTATTAATAATAGATGGTTCTGGTTTTTGGTGCTTTCGGAGATCGCTGAAAAGCCCAGAAATCGCAAATCACGGCTCAATTTTTCCCAAAATAGTTGGTCTCAGCAGTTCATTGCCTGGTACCTGGCATGCATTATTGCAAATAAAAGCTTGTAGAACTGAGTGCTAATTCCTGTGAGTGCACAAATCATGCACGAACAAAATACTAAAAATATAATATAGAACAAACGTAATGTGGATCATTGACTGGAGGAAATCTGGGTTTTTGCGGAGAGGTGTTCTTGAATCGTTGGCATGCTTGAAAAGAGGGGATGGGCAAGAGGATCATAGAGTCAACGGCGGGTGCAGTTGGTTGAACAGAGTTGGCCACCGCTGTATCAACTATTAAATGGGTCGAAGTCACAGCAGACGTATTTTGTAATAATAAATCAAATATATATACCTCGTACAATAAAAAAACAAGATCTTACCACGGGGTGGGATTCGAACTCCGGGACCAACTCTACTTGATCTACTCTTTCAGTACTGTTATTGATAGTGCTGCAGTCCCGTTTTGGGGACGAAGTACTTGGAAGTTGAGTGCTTTGTCCTCAAAACGGGGTTGCAGTTCTAAACGGTCGAGGGTAACCACTAGACCGCCGGGGCGACCGGCTGTGTGCTATACAACTCTAGATATACTGCCAGGTATTTGCAGCAGCCTCAGCCAGCGCCGAACGCCCCAACATACATAAACTTCGTGCCAATGGCAGCCATTGGACTTCTTGAAGATATTTACTTAGTACGCGTTACAAGGATTACCCTGGGCTGGGTAATCGATGGATATTTCACACCTATAGCCTCAGAAGGTAACGCACATTGGCGTAGTCGGCAGGACACGGGTTCGAATCTCACTTCGAAATATTGTTCCATACTAACTCTTGCGCGTGTGTTCCTAAGAACATACCTCCCTGGTTTCCCAGGTATTGAAACGAAACGGGGGTGGGTCAGCGTACGGCCGTATACGGTACCGACACCCCAAAGATCCCGCCCTTCAGAGGGAGGGGAAAGTGTTACAAGGATTGCCCAGGGTGGGGTGATCGATCGATCTTTTATCCCTGTAGCTCGGTAGGTAACACCTTCACATAGGCGAGAAGGGCCCATGCGTCGAGCGGCATCCTCATCAAAGCCCATGACCTCGTGTTTTTTTCTGTGATACAGCAGTAAATTCGGGACATGACATCGACTGTCTTTTGTTGTCCGGTTTTCGGCGAGGCCAGGCAGCCGTGCGAGTATCTTACCCTGTGATGTTTGTAAATTAAACAAAAATATAGAAAAAAAAAAAAAAATGATTTGTAAATCTAAACGTTACTCACTTACATGGAGAAAACCTAGATCGCCTTCGCCCGAGAATGCTCTGTTTTTTTTTCCAGGTGCTGTGTATTGTTGTATTGCGAGAACCAAGACACCAATTCATCCGGCGTTTTTTTCGAACGACGCCCTAAATGAAAATGAAAATTCGCACGTTTTTTAGTTTTGTTCTTGTGTGATCGCTTTATTCATTACGGGGGACCATAGTTAATAGGACCTATGTTATACATAACAACCTATATATTTAACCATTTTTACGAACAATATTTGGTCCTATTAACTATGGCCTCCCGTAATAGCGGTATCCTTAAAATTGCATCTTCGGCAAGGATTCGAAATGGATAATTATCACGATTTTGTATTCCATCAACTCATCAAACTACAGGGTAGGAAGAGTGACACACATTGCGCCCACCCGTACGCTGTCCTAACCTGTTATTATCCGGTACTCGGATAAAATAGCGGCAGCATCGCGGGGTGTGTCGAGCAAATATACACGAAGCTTAACCGCTCATCCCGTCATTGGAATCTGAGACTAACGACAACCGTTTCAAGATTTTGGTGGAAAACGCTTAGACGACAGGGAGGACCGAACACTACGGTGCGTGTGGCCGGCACAGCTCGCGACGGGCACAGCAGCACTGCTGTACCGGGTATACATCAGAAGTATGTTCAGCTCTACGAGGATGTACTTTTTCTCTTGCTTTTTTTTTTCAAGCATGGCTTTCACTCTCAAGCTCTCTGGACGACAAGCCGTGGTCGCAGGCGTCTTCCCTTCCCTCCCTCCCCCTGGCACCTGCCTTCACGTTTGTTTCACAAAGGGTTCATTCACTATCCACACCGCTTGTCGAGCTTCATCGAATTTTGCTATAGCTCACGCTCTCGCGCTTTCCGCGATGTGAAAAGGGCCCATAAAGTGCCCTTCTTTTGTTTCTTGCGAGCCCGCCGGGATTCGAACCCCGGCCCTCATGCGCTATAATAGTAGCATTCGAGGTTAGCCACTACAGATACCACCGTGTCTACACTGTAGCAAGATGTATACCCCGCATGTAACAAACACCCATCCTACCCTACCCTACCCTACCCTACCCTACCCTACCGCTGGCCTCGTTTGGGGGCGGCCGTTTCCTGTTGTGACTTGCAGGGAGAGCTCGAGTGGGTACCAGCCAAGGTTGACTTCCCTGATAAGGTTTCCATCCAAACCCTTCTGGACTACTACAGTGCACAGCTTCGAGGAGGGCCGCGCATTCTGCGGTACTGCAAGTGCCCCTCGTTCGACTTCGTTGCTGTTGAGGCCGTCGACGGGTGAGGGAAGCTTAAGGCCCGGCGGATGTTTTCATGGAAGGCTTGACACATTTGCGGTAGTTCACGGTAGGCCAAGAGTGAGGTTCAGCCGAACATGAATACTGTGAACGACGAAGTTGTACTGGTACTGTAGAAGCAGATATGCTCCAGATAAATGAGGGCGTTCTTCATCGATTGTTTTAGCGATCCTCTCCGCACCACAACGTACAGCCGATGGCTCGTATTCGGTTCGTACGGTACTAGTGTACGGTAGCACGGCGGTAGTCGAGGTGGACACAAAACGCCCTTGTCCGTACGATTGTCACTTCTCGCGCTGCTTGAGAACACTTTTGCAACCTGAAACATGGATGTTTAAGAGCAAAAGCAGCTCATCGCGTAGTGTAAGAACAAAACAGACAGTCCGCTGGCGGGTACGAGGACGACTCATTGTGACGGACGATCTGCAATGGGCAGATTTGTAGCTGCTGCGCTGTGCTGTGCTGTGCTATACTCGTATTTATAGTCCATTCATGGACCGCTAATGTAACGCGCGTGCTTGATGGCTTATGCAGCCTGAACCTGAGGACGTTCGGCAAAAAAAGTCGACCTGGCGAGGGGGGAGGAAGCACGGAACAGGCAGGAGAAGAAATGGACGCGATTGCCTTCCAGGTGGGAGGAAGCGCTTGGTTTTACACGAATGTTGATGAAACAGATCATAATCCGTCAAACTCCGTCGAAGCCAACATGCTCCTGTTCGAACACCGTTTGCTGCGTTTGCCGTTGGACGTAGAGAAGTGCCGCGGTGAAGCACATGCTAGGGGTAGTATAGTATATCAACGAGGCAGTGAACGCAACAGTGTACCTTGGTAGGCGACAACGGCCTATCGTCGCGATAGACGTTCAGTGGCGACTGCGGTATGACACGCAGCAGCCAATATACGTGTGGTCGAAGCTCAGTCAGCATGGACTACCACTGACGAAGCAGACGCATACGTATCTGTCCACGCCTTAAGCGATCGATCTGCTGTGCCCACCACCTGGACGTGGCCGTACGTATGAGTAGTTCGGTGCCATGTCTCGTGAAGGCTTATCCCCCCGCTTCTCCCTCTTCCTCCCCCGGTCCGGCCCATGTGAACCGTCGCGAAAAAACGACAGATGACGCGCCAGGTCATCAACATCCACGCAAGCTGTGCCCCCCAAGGAAACCTGAGTGTTGTTGGCGTCGACGCTAAGACGAACGAAAATGCCGACGAGACTGCCTGCGGAGCCGGTAACGTCAATCTGGGGAACACCGAACGCGCTGGCACGATGTCCGATGTCTGTAGTGGTGGTGGTGAGGTAGGTTTTTCAGTGGTAGGGGCTTATTTCCTCTGCCTTTCACCGTAGCTGCTACCGCTTTGGGGTGTGTCATTGCGTGCGCTTGAGGCTTGAGGCAATGCGAGTCCCAGGACGAAGCAAAAACGGGGCGGGAGACACTTCACAGGGTGGCATGCTTGATCCCGAATCAGATAAATGTTGGTCTAGAGCTGTGCCCCGTCTACTCCTTCAAGTGGTCGGGATTTCATTCTCGTGTTGTGGCCCCCAGATGCCTCCTGTTCTGCGCCTGGTAGCCACGAACTGTATGGAATAAAGCGGCAACATATACTGGAGGTTGCGGTAGTACTGAAGCATTGTGCATCGTATACTGAACAAGTCGCCGAGAGACCATTGCGCATGATCCAACTGACCGCGGTGCTCGTATTCCATTCGACCGAGGGTAAATCTTGTGGCATTGCAACATTGCTTCCGTAGGTTGTATGTTGCCGTATCATACCGAATACACGGGAGACATACCGAATACACGGGAGACATACCGAATACACGGGGGACATACCGAATACACGGGAGACATACCGTGGAGCAAAGACAAGGAAGAGGTCGGGGAACGGAGAGGGTATCTGCGACTCAGTCGGCCTGATGCACCGCCATGCTCGAAAACAGTGCAAGATGGCAAGGCTGCGCTGTGGTAGGTGCCCAAGCATTCGACGCGTGCAGCACAGAAGCGGTGTTGTATGTCTATGAACCCCCTCCCTTCTTCGTCTCCTCCCGTGTGGCAGACACCGTGCGACTCCGGCGTCACATCAGGTGACGCGACCCAGTCGCCCAGTAGCGCGGGAGGTGATGGCCGAGGGGGGGCGTCGCGTCGCATGAAAGCCAAGAAGCCGGCGGACATCGTCGACCCCCTGGCGGTAAGAGACGACCGTGGGGCACATGATGTACATATGTAGAAAAGGGTAAGAGACGACCGTGGGGCACATGATGCACATAGAAAAGTGTTTCCCTCGGCGTTGTGAGCTGTGCGTTGGCGTGCTCGTGCCTACATGACGTTTAGAAATAGGGCCTCAGTTGTTTTTGTTGATAATGCTTCGATATTCTTCAGGTTGGTTGGGGTATTAGTTTTTTTCAAGTTTAGGTTGTTGATGCATCGTATTCGCTATATATTAATGATCCATACCGGTGTGTGCTTCGACGTCGTTCCTGGCAAGATAAAACTTCGAATAAATGTGTGCGTAGATATATTCGTGGTTGTTTGAGTGTGGTCATATATCCAAATCCCACGCGCTGCACGTATACTTCGCATTTACATGTTATATCAGGTAGGCTGGTAGAGGTCTACTGATAGCTGTAACAGACACCTCCTTCGGATTTACCGCGTCCTCTGCCACAGTCGATCATGTATCAGGTGGAAGTCTTGCTCGGATCGAGCAAGAGGGCTCCGCCCACAGACTCGGATGATGATGGCGTGAACCAGACGGTCCTGGACAGGTTCTTCCTCGCCGATACGGTTTTCCGCATTTTCGGCGGAGGGATCGACCAGCCGAGGCCAGATTGCATGCCGGAAGGTGGGCTGGGTTTAGTTCTGGTTTGGTTCGGTTTGGCTTGGTTTGGCTTGGCTCGGTATGGCTCGGTTTGGTTTGTTTGTTTTTTTGTTTTTTTTTTTTTTTTTCCATCCCATTTATTATCTTCGCACATATTCTTCTCTCTCTCCTTCCAACTCGTAACTCAGATCCGGGGTCACATAGCAGGCTCTTCTACCCCCTTCCCGCTACGGTACGTGCCTTCATTTTTATCGCGAGAAGATTTCAGCCTTTTCTTCCCTCGTCGACTCGCATCGAATTGTGCCTACCCACGCTGCAAGGCGCTCTCAACAATTGAATCCCTTTTTTTATTTTTGCAAATAAAGTCAAAGTCCGACCCTCCTGGGGCTCGAACCCAGGACTCAAACAAGTAGAATTCGAGGTTAACCACTTGAACCACCGGGGCGACCGGTTGGTTTGGTTTGGTTTTGGTCCGGTATGATTAGGTTCGGTTTGGTGTGGTTTGGTTTGGTTGGTTTGGTTTGGTTCGGCCTGGTCTGTTTTGGCTCGGTTTTGGTCTGATTTGGTTTGGTTTGGTTTGGTTTGGTCGGTGCATTACTCGGTGTAACGCTGCTTTCATGTCGAGGGTCGCCCATGCCGTACAACCCGCAACGCCAGACATTGATCGACAGCACTAAAATTCAGACGTGAAGCGCCAACCCTACGCGTGAAGCGCTAACCCTACGCGTGGGAACCTCACTGGGCCATTTACCACAGATTTGTACGACTTCCTGGTGGGTCTTTCCAGTCCCAGCATGGTGGTGAGGTTCCACCCGGCAGCGGACATCAATGGACATGCTTGGATGAAGGTACGTGCGCAATTTATAGGCCTGCAGGCATTAGGGTCATAGAGCACGAGGTGTTCATTCTGTACTATATTCCAGAGGTACAGGCAGACACGCAGCATTTCTGTTCTTCAGAGAAAAATCATCAAACCCATAATCGGAGTGCTCCTACTGATGTTTAGAGGAGGGTGACTCGGCCACAACAATGTTGTTAAAATAGTAGCTTCCGGCGCCGTGATAAACACGGACGAACGCAATAATATGTCCATTATTATTCGTACAATACTGTAAAGTTGGAGGAGATCTTCCGGCAGAGACTCTTTTGCGGCCCAAGGGGAATCACACTTTCCCGATATTTTTCCATGCCGTACCGAGTATAAATATTAGCTGCTACTGTATGTACCGCAAGCCAAAACAAACGGCACGATGTATCGCCCAAAACTGACGGATCGTCCCATTTTCTGGCCTCAGGGACGCCGACAGCATCCTCACATACGGCAGCGCCCCACGCCCCCCCCTGGCCGTTCCAAACGCAGAGTGTTTTTTTCAATGCTTGTCTCGCTGAATGGATCCCGTTTCACCCCCCCCCCCCCCCCCCCCCCTCCCGCATCGGATGCGGTACGACCTGCCGCCGAAAGCATGCATAACATGCCTTGAAGAGATCCATTGCTCGAACCGATGTGTGCGTGCTCGCAATACAAGTGTCATTTTACTTTTTTTTCTCAAGTTGAACGTTAGCAAGCCAGTTCGGCGTCGTGAGTTCACGCCGTTTTTTCTGGACATGCATCCTGAAGTTTTTGCAAACGTGTTCAACGAGCCCCTGCTATTAATAGAGCGTTTTATTTGTTTTCCCGCCAGAGGTTGCTTTGTTTTGAGACAATTAGGCTGCGTGGGATCCAGAAATTCCGGTTAAAAAAACTACCACAACTTTTTCGTCAACTTTTAGCAGGGCGTGTGCAAAAAGTCAGGGGCCATTTACGATAGCCAACGTGAACTTCGTCACCTTTACGCGGTAAACGTCTAAATCTTACGGCGGTAGTTCCTTCCTTTCGGTATAGGGTCGGCGTTGGGCGTTAAAACCTTACTGCCGAGTTGATGTCGATCTTTCTCGGCCAATTATTCGAATATGTGCCCGAAAGTTTTGACCCGGACATGACTTGAAATCGGTTCCGAGATTTTTCAATGCGGTGTTAAATAGTGCACACGTGTCCAGTTATAGCCAGCACCCATAGCTACTATTGCTTTCAGTAGCATATTGTGAATAGTATGGAAATGTTTGACCGAATTCGAAAGAGGTATGCAGCAACAGGGAAACCGCCCACGAGCTTTTCTGCAAGACCCGAAACAGTACAGATGTACAGCAGTAGTTGCTGATTTTCTACGTTGTACATAGTAGAATATGCAAATGGTGACCAATAAAACTCTTCGACGACGCCACGTTTTTGCCGTATACCTTCGATAGCCTTGGGCTTAGCTTTCGCCCAAAACATCAATTAATAATAATATTTCAATACCGCACGCCCATTTTTGCTTCCACTCCTCATGGGGGTATTCCCGTGCTGAACTGCACTGCAATACAATACAATACTGTCTGGTACCTGGTACCCGGTAACAACTTCTTTATAATCGTTTTCTTTTTTTGTAGGAGGAGGTATTGTGTGACATCCGAGTAGGTACTGCAAGCGGAAATCGTGGCGGAGATAAGCTGAACCTGCGTTCCGCTTGAATTGTTCGAAGTCTGCATGGGAAAACGCGTAGCCTGTCGTATTTTGCATCCCTCCTGACGAACGAGCGGTACTACTGCGTGTGCGTACCGATGCGACCGTTGCCAATGCAGAGAAGAGCGGCGATGGCTGCCGCGAGGCCAGGCTCAAGAGAGCGTCAAGCCGCCAACGTAGTTTCGTGCTCTGGCAGTGATTACGTGGTTCGAACAATGTGGTCGCAGGAAATTGGGGGTATGGTGAGAAAGGCGATGGAACTACCGGAAACCCCCCACAACGTCCCGTTGGGCGCTCTGGCGCGTCTGGTGCGAGGATTGGGACCAGCTGGACCGGCCTTGGTGCCGAGTACGACAACCTCTTACACCAACGCCGGAGGAAGACGCGAACCACTCAGGGCGGGGGCGCTCCCAAATCCATGGTCAGGGTCGGAGAACAGCTCAAAAGATGGTTGTAAACACAGCCTCTTAGGAGACCGCGGGCGCGAGTTTTACCCTGACCACTCGGCTCATGTCAGCGGGCCGTGTAAGCGTAGGGGGAAACGAAGGGGTGAGGCGGAGGGTGGGGGCAAGGGTATGGGAGAGAAGAGGCAGAGCAGCAGCCGCGAAAGTGACGCTTCGATCTCCGAGAGAGGAGGAGGAGGAGGAGAGGGAGGGGAAGGGAGTGCTGGTACCAGCGAAAGCGGGTCGAGCAAGCGGCGCAAACTGCGACACAGCAGCGCTTCTGGTAGTTCTACCGGGGCGCCGATCGTGCGCGCCCAGGGCTTCATCTGGAGCGACTCAGAATGTTGGACGGACGTAGCGCCCGATGATCCGGGGACCGTAGCAGACGCTTTGACGTATGCAGAGGGGGGGGGGGAGAATGCAGCGCGGGATAAAACGAGGGCGGCGGGATCGCCTCATTTGTCTGCACACTCGGTGAGCAGGAAATACAGAACATTGGGCTCTCCGTGGCGATGGTCCCTGGCGACAGTCGAGTGGGGACTATCTACCCGTAGTGTTTTGGCTACGCTCCTTGTGCCTACGCATCACAACCCCGTGACCTATGCAATTGCCGCAATTGCGACGTATTTGACCGTCCACTACTTGTATCTACTACATAAATTAATCCACCACATTCTTCGGCGATATGTGTGTATACCTGGTACAGTATAGCTTATTAATGACGGAATTGGATGTGCTGCAGCCGATTCACACCTGTTTGTTCGCATGAACCGTCTGGTCCTGCCGTTTCTCTACAACAGTGACGATCAAAATAAGTTCCTAAGGAGCACCTTGACACGGCATTCTCTGCGCATGTACAGGTGCATCGCGGTCGCAGACCGTTCTGTCCGAAGGTGTTTGGCCTACAGAATTTCATTCGAGGAAAGACTGCCCTATCAAAATACTTTATGCTAGTACTTTACCGTATCAGGTAGTAGTAGTGACCATTGAACAAACCAGTCGCCAGGTACAACAAAACCCAAGACCGTGCGGGAGGTATGTAAGCACTGACTGGCAGTACGGTGCGTCATTTGATTCGTTGACAGGGTGGCGATGGAGGTTCCGCGGACACGGGTATCAATAGACGCGACCCCGACGAGGGCGCCAACAACGTCGTCAGCGATGGCAGAAGCGATTCTTGGGAGTTTCACACCAGCGACGAAGAACTATATAAAGCTGTCGACGACGCGGCCGAAGCTGCACGACGACGCGCTGACGAAGAAGAAAGCGATGATATGTCCGATTTCACGATCGCGCTTGGAGGTGGTGGAGCTGTTGACGGAACGGCGCGCCGACACGACGATGCGGCCAACGGTGGCGTGGCGGGGGTTGGCCACCGCCGTGCTCGCTGGAGAAACCTCGGCAGCTACCTCGACGAGCCGCTTCACCCGGCATCGCCGCCAGCCGACATCGAAGCCGATATCCAATCGGATGGCAGCATCAACGACGGCGCGTACAACGCCGACGAGGAAGACAACGGTGCGGGCATGTCCACCGACGAGGAAAGTGGCGTCGAGGCTGGCGGCGACGGTGACTGGACGGATGACGACGACGATGACGAGCTGTAGAAGGACCATGAAGCCGGGGACGAGGTGTACCGGAATGAACGGTCGAGGCCGGGTATTGCAGTAGTGGATACGACGACTGCCAACGACTCTCCCAAAAGATCACGCTTGGAGGTTTTCGTGGAGTCTTACCGGAAGTCACGCAACTACTATTGCTGCTGTTAATTGTCTGTACGATAACCTGCAAAGAATACAACCTGCAAATATGTGCTGCAGCAAATGCGTGTTACTTCAAGTGAATGTCCGAGGTAGAGAGTCATTGCCATCCCACCCGTCGTCACGACAACTGTGCAAGCGATGTCGCGAATGATTCGGTCAAGTTGAAAGGGTGTGGGATAAGTGTCGGCTCGTAGATCGGGGAAATGGTTCAGGAGTTATTGCCGCCGTGTGGAGAATGTAGTGTGTGCGAGCGTACGTGGCTGTAGGTGTATGTATATGTGCTGTTGAAAAAGCTGCGCAATTATACGGGGGGTCTATATATAGTCTCGAAACGGCACGCGAGGAATCGATTGTCCCATCAAGGGCGGCACGTAAAAGCATTACTCTCCACAGACCTCACCGATGCTGGATGATCGGCGGCAGTGTAAAATAATAGATTCTGCCACGCTTTTGTTCTGGAGAGCTCTTCACTTTCTGCTCCTCAGTCTTTTTTAGAACAACACTATACATTGATGGAGGGCAAGCATACTAATAATAGTCTCTCTTTTTTTCCCTGGGCAGTGTGGCGCGACCCGTGCTGCCGCTGTGTCCTGGTTTCATGTCTTCGATGGATGAGCGACCCTCATCAACAGAACAGAGAGAAAATAGTAGGAACACTGCAGCAGCAGTGCTTCGGACTGTGCTGATTGTTCTTCGCCATATACTCGAGTCAGTTCTTAGACCGCCCGCCACGTGTCCAAGTCACACGTTCTACCGAAGAAGTACTTCGTACGAGCACGAGCGTACTGCTGATTTGTTTGCCGGTATGTATCCAGTCAGCGGGGGCCCGGTGTTGAAAAAAACGTCACGTATACGAAGCTGTCCACAGGGGCAAAAGTCTCAAAATGAAGGAAAAGCAACCCAGTCAGGAACCTTCATCACACTACGGGGGGAAAGAGAGCTCATCATGTGGGGGTGTTTTACAGAACGCACAACAGGCTGTGTGCTTCGCTGTGGTCCGCGTTTTTTGTTTCGTTCGGTGTTCCCGAATCGACCCCCATTTCTTATTCCGTGTGGGAGTCGATCGCTGCTGCTGCTTAAGTTGCTCTTTGTTATCTAAGGGTCAGTTTGAGCTGCAGTATTTTGTGTACCGAATTCCTTACTTCAAAGGTCGCCAGAGAATCCATTTCCAGTCATTGGGGCTCAGCCATCGATCCGTTGTGGGTCCGGGTAATTTCGGAATACTGAGTCCCCAGGGTGTACCAGAAGCCGAAGTGGTTGAGTCCTCGCAAGTCCTCAGGATACCAGAAGCTGAAATGGTTAAGTCCTCGCCAGTCCGTAGAGAGTACCTAAAGCTGAAATGACTGAGTCCTCGCGCGTCCCCAGGGTAACGGAAGCTGAAAATATGGATTCCTCGCGAGTCCCCCGTGCACATGGAGCTGAAAGGACTGAGTATCCGCAAGTCCCCAGGGGTGCCGTCGGCATACTGAAATATCTGAGTGCTCGCGAGTGATCAGGGTACCAGGGGGTGAAATGACTGGTATTCTCACTGCCTGGTACGCTACTCCGACGACCTCCGTGTACGAAATTACTGAGCCCAACGAAAAGGTACCAGAAGCTGGAGTGCCTGAGCCCTCGCGAGTCGCCGGCATACAAGGAGCTCAAAGGACAGAGTACTTGCAGAGTGCCAAGGGTACCCAGGAGCTAAATAACCCTAGTACGGTAGTCTGACGGCCTTCGCGTATATGACCGCGAGTACCGAGCCAAAGGTCGAACAAAAATGTACCACGAGCTGAAATTGCCGAGTCCTCGCGCGTCCGCAGGGTACCAGAAACTAAAGTGACTGAGTCCTCGAGTATCCTCAGGGTACCAGACTCTGAAATGACTGAGTCCTCGCGAGTCCCCAGGGTACAAGGATCTGGAATGACTGAGTACTCGCGAGTCCCAAGGGTACCAGGGGCTGAAATAAGAAATAAGCTGGCCCTCATTGACACGGTACCCTAACGACCGTATATATATAAGGAAATTTCTGGATTGAACAACATGCGACAGGAACCAACGGCGGCTCTCGGTCCCCTAGGAAAACATCCCGATACGCCGTACGAAACGTTCGAACACTTGTGTGATTAAAGCTATGTTCGGTACGAGTATGCGTGTCGAGTCGTTGGGTCATCTTCTGTGGCTGGTCCAACTGACCTAGCTTATGCTCCACCCTGCCGGGTACATCCTCGATCCTGCCTGTCGATACATCGTACTACTGCTGTGTCGTGCTACGTCTCCTTGAACTCGTCCTGCACGCATCGCTCCCGCCATCTCAATCTCAATACAGCCGTCCCCCCCACTTCTCTCTGTATCCACGTCAAAACGCACTCTATTTTGAGCTCACTATTGCCTCGGGAATAGTGCACTCTGTCTACTACTGTTTGTGTCTGCTGTTTGGCTCGATCGAGCGAAAACGCGATTTTATCGCCGAGCCTACCGAGCAGAACCACGACACTTTTCCGGGCAGCGCGGCGGGTGACACCTGCGAATGCGCCAACACGGCTGTCTTGTAAAAGTGACTCCAGTCTTTGGATCAGGTGGAAAAAACGCGGAGTGCGACTTTGTTACGATACTGCCTCGTATGAGGTTGAAAGTCGGGTAATTACCTGGGTTCTTCTCGCCGAACTTACTTGCCTAGCAGAACCACACAAGACTCTGACGGGGACGGCGGGTGGCACGTGTAAAGCCACCGCCGCGAGCACGTGGTGGCCGCGGCTTGCTTGAGCGTGGATGTTTCTAGGACGGTGCAGCAACCGATACAAAAAGAAAAGCACGGTCAGAAAACCACGCCGGCCGAAAAAGTGTGGGAAAGATGGAGTTTTTTTTTTGTGGAAACAGAAACTACTCTGAAGGGAATTATGACATAAACCGGTATATGCAAATATGATACGCGGAACGCATGGTAGACCAGGGATTGACAAGCGTTGTTTCTCGAGTCGGCCGTCGACTTTGGAACCTCGGTCCTCGAATTTATTCGAGGACGAATTCATCTTGTTCGAGCGCTTTTTTCGATCGTTGGCTTCGCACCCCTCGCCCTCTTTTCTTCGATGCTTTGGAACACGATTGGGGTGACAGACCATACAAAAACAGCGGCATACACACGCCATCAACCCAGATACACTAAAAGGGAGAAACTAAAACGAAAGACAACATAAAATACAAAAAACAAGATAAGAGAACCGGAACACAGAAATGAGAAAGAAGTGGAAAGAAAGATAAGAAAACCCAAGCGATCGTAGGTCGGGAGCTTTAGTATGAAAGCGCACACGATAAACACACTCCTCCCCCCCCCCCGCGCCCGTGCACTACGTGGGCATAACATCCTTATGGAGGTATTGAACAGAGTTGTAGAACTCCACCACTAGGCTTACCGAAGGGGAGGTTTGTAACACCTTGTGGGGCTTGCTACAGTACATTGTTCAATGCCTCCACAAAAACGTTTTTTGCGCCCGTGTCGTGCAGGGGGGGGGGGGGGGGTCCCGACGTCCCGACCCGACCCGACCACCTTTGAAGGGGCAGGAAGGGAGGAGGTCGAGCCACAAGTCATGTGGGTTCTTCACACAAAAACCTTTTTTTGTGTTTACCCGTCGACATCCAGCACACCCGGTGTCAGTGATGATTCCTCGTCCGACGAGAGTGATACAAGCTCTGGGGTCACACAAAGCCTACGACACAAGAGACGCCTCAATGTAGAAAATACCATAAAAAGACGTACGACCTGCTGCAAAAATAGAGGGATAGCGAAGGGACAAAATACTCTGAAAACTCGTATGGATCGCGAAGAAAACACCAAAGAGCGGAAGAAGATTAAACCCCGAGCCTTGCTTGATTCGAGGAGGGTCGTGATGCCAGTGTTCATTTTTTGTGTTTCCTTGTTGCAAACCAACGTTGGTTGGTTATCGGCATTACTCCAATCAATTTCGTTTCAACTCGAGCAATGAGGGGAGGTGACGGGAAGAAAGTAGGAGAGAGGACGAAGGGAGGGAGGCAGGCTGGGAGAGTCGGCCACTCGAAAGGAGCCGAGGGGAACAGAGTGCATCATGAGGAGGCGCGAGTGAGCAGCAGCTCAATTGCCCATTTTAACGTTTGTCCGTAGTCAATCGCAGCGTGACCACAGACGGTCTCTTCTGGGTTGGGTTTCCTAAAACGTGCGTCTTCTTGTAGGCTTGCAAACAGCACTGGGGTAGTTGGTACACAAACAGCCTTAAGGGTGTGTTCGACGAGGGAGGGAAGTAACAGCTGAAGCTTGATGAGGGTTGGTGAGAGGACGAGCGATGGCCAACGGTCATGTAGTTGGTGGGCATCGTTTGGGGGGAGGAGGGGGGGGGGGGGGGTCGTAGCTTTGGAGCTTCTGTGTGCAAGCGGACACGTATACGTACACGCACACACTTTTCGAATATCGGGGTGGGGAGCCTTTAGAGCTCTTGGGGGGTATGTTTGGGCGCTCGCGTTATTTTCCTGGGCAGTCGTACCACCACCTCGTTACACCCACCTACAGAAAAGTGTCTCACACTACGAGAGCACTCCTAGCCCCCCAGGTATCCCTTCTAACGCATGATAAATGTTGAGGACTTCGATGCAGCGTGCCTATTTGTTTCTGCAGGCTGGACTTGCACTCTTGTTTCAGCAGGAGACTGGAGTTAGTCAAGTTTAGTCGACGCATCGAATATTATACCGCCTATTTTCCGGGACCCTTGCGCGAGACCCGGAAACCATAGGACGCCGTCTTCGATCAAGAACCCCTCCATTGATTGAAACCCACGCCAAAACACCAAATCCCACGTGCTGTGAGGTACTAGCCGGAGCCAGCATTGCCTGAACGGTCTCAGTTCGCGCGGCAAGCACTGGTGGGTGCGTCTAATCTCGCCTGAACGACCAACCGAATGCCCATGGTCTATGCGGCACAACCCCATGGCACAAACGCCGCCATTGTTTGCTCTCCGCGCTTCAGAGGACAGTCCCCCAGGTAGCCTAAACCTGCGACAACCAACCAACAACAAAAACCCGCGACGCACAAAAAAACGCCACGAAACAGAGTCACAACCCCCGCCCCGCACCGCACCAAAAAAACCCTCACAAAAGCCCACCCACCTTTTCCTCGACGTGCCTTGATAGATTTTTTTGGGGTAACGCCCCTCGCCGCGAAACCCACCGAGAGGTTCCCAGCCATCGGTGCGAAATTATTCCGACCCGCTGCCGTATTACATCGTCGATCTACTCGCTGCGGACATGCGTGAAACGAGAGGCATCCTTCATAACCGCGCGGTCTCTAGACCCTTTTCTATAAAGTGGTTGACATTCGCACGACCGTGCGCACTGGGTGGTGAGTGAGCCCTCGAAGAAGGCACGAGCCCGTGACATCTGGTTCGTGAGGGCTCTCACATGTGTACTGTAGGCGAAGAATACAGCAGTCCCGGACGAGTTCCGCCAGACCTCCAACCGAACATGAAAAAAAAAACAAAAAAACACCGCACGCACCAGGCTAACTAACCAGAACGAGAAACATCGCGACCTTTCCTAGGGTATCGGGCAAAGGCCTTCCTGCACGTTGTACCCCCAACGCCCAGCGCAGCGGTCACACACAAAAAACAAAACAAAACAAATAAACAAACAAGCAATACAACAAAACGAACAAAAACGAACAAAAACAAACAAGCAAAGACAGTGTTGCCGGAGCTTCACTCCATAGCTCGAGCCACACACAGAAGAGAGGTCACGGCGCACTTCCCTCCCGATCACAACTGCGGCCGCCGCGGCCACCACCGACACCGCCGACACCACCCCCCCCACCGCCACTGCCGCCGCCACTATCACTCCCACCGCGAAACCCGAAGTCTGAGCGTCGGGGAGAGCCTGTAGGAGACTCCCCGAAAGAGGAGCTCCCCAACCCTTCCCACTCCGCCCCCCCCTCCCAGTCGATGCTCTTCACAGCCGTGCTAATCTTCGACGTTGGGTACAGCCTGGACTTGGGGGAGGGAGAGGGGATGGTCACGCCCCCTGGGGACACGCCTCCGAGAATTCCGTCCACCGCTCCCTCGTAGTCGCTGCCGCCGACGGCGGCGCCGCCGACCGTCACATCGTCGAGCGTCGACTCGTACCGAGCGGTAGCAATCGGCTCCGGCGCCCCAAAACGCGCTCCAGAGGAGGGTAAAAAAGCGGAGCCGTAACTCCCCAACCTCCTGTCTCCTTCGGCCGTTGTTGCTTTTCTTGCGGATGCCCCTGCCAACGGCGTTGCTGCTGCTGCTGTTGCTGCTGCTGCTGCTGCTACTGCTGACGGTAATGTTGCTGCTGCTGCTGACGCTGCCGGCGCTGCTGCTGATTCTCCACCTCCAGCACTAAAACCCACGTCCCAGTGGTGTTGGTCTTCGGCAGCATTCAGGCCAGACGCGGGGGTGGGACGCGGGGTGTTGCACATCTCGCAAGCGGTGCGAAACGTCGGGTCCTCGTTGAAGAACGTGCACGCTGGGCAGTTCCACGCCTTCAGGTATCAACCCCACCAGCGGCAAAGGCATCGACCCGGAAAGAGGGAGGGTGTGTGCGAAGGAGGCGGGGGGGGGGGAAAGGGGGAGGGGCGCGGTCGCACAACACCGACGGTCGGCGTGGCGAGGGTAATAATTAGCGGCGCATTCCTTTACAAACGTTGGACGTTCACCAAGCGACAGAGCAGCACCACACACCGGCCGGGTGATAACCTGCTGTACCCCCGGGGCTGCGGGACCTGCGGACGGGCGTCGGCGATCGTTTAGCGTCCACATGCTCATGGCAGCGCAAGCCCGGACAAACTCCTACACCCAAAATCCTCACAACACCCACAACCGCACCTACTCACCCAGTCACCCACCCAGTCACCCAAGTGAGTACGCCGAATCATACGGCGCACGTACAAGTACAGAGACCCAACGACCGGCCCAGCCACCCACCCACTCCCGCCCACCCACACCAACACCCACACCAAAACGATCGCTAGGTCTGGCTAGGAACCCGCGATATTGTGGGGGGTAATCGGAATCAGAACCACGACGAAACACGTATTCCCGTACGAGGTACGATATTCAATCACGTTTGGGTCTGATGACTGTTCCTCCGAAACACAGACTTGATATTTTGTAACTGCCATCAACTGTGTGCGCTGGTTCAAGGCAAGGCGGAAACACACAAAAATCGTGTTTTTTTGTTTTTAGAGCTATATATCTACGTAACGTTTTTCAAGAGAGATATTTTCGGGCGGTCGGACGGACGGGACGGTACGGACCTCCGGTTTTACGCGTCCTACAGGATCTCCAGATTAGCTTATAGCTTAGCCCAGCCATTAAGGTTAGAAGCCTCTATACTTTATAGGCCGAGCCATGCAACAACAAAATATAGACTCGATTTTGCATGACAACAGCAGCAACAGCAACAACAACGACAACAACAACAACAACAACAACAATAACAACAACAACAACAACAACAACGACAATAACAACAACAACAACAACAACAACAACAACGACAACAACGACTACAACAACAACAACAAACAACAACAACAGCCAACAACAGCAAAAACGGAAGCAAGATCAGGCCGCACCTGTCCCAACCCGTTGCCGATCGCACCCCACTTGGACACCGCCGGCGGCGGCCTCCTCTCTAGCGCGACGCTGCTGCCGCCGGGACGGTCCCACTTCGGCAGAGGCCGGCTGCGCGGTCGCTCGTGGGTACGCGCCACCGCCGGCCTGTCGCATCGCCTCCGGGCCCCGCGGGGATCGGCGCGATTTACAGACTGGACAGCGTGCGCGATGTATTCATATCGGAGGTGCGAATTTCCGGACCATGCAAGGTATGTAGCGGGCGAGGCCAACGAGCGAAAGCACCACAACGCGGGGCGGGGCGGGGCGGGGCGGAGTATTGGCGTGGCGGGGCTGGGCGAGGAAGGAATGAGAGGGGAAAGGCTGTATGCTTGAGGGTTTTTTATTTTATTATTAACCAACCAGCGGGGTGAGGGAGGGAGGAGGGTTGGGGTGGGCCGCATGTCAACGCGCGGTGATGCATGAACACGAGACGTACTGACGGGGGGGGGGGGGGGGGGGGGGGAAACACTCACTGTAATGGCGTCGCTATCGTCGCGGCCATCTCCGATCAAAAATCTCGCGAGGGGCCGTCCTCAAAAAAAACTTTTGATTGCTCACAAAAAATCAGTTTTACAAGGGCACGGCGTGGCTTCTGGAAAAATAGTACGAGGGTCACGACGAAGGCGGACGAGCACGGTCGCGTGCCGAGGTTACTGCACAAGAGAGGAAAGCTGACGGCGGCGACGTGCTCCGCCTTCGCTGCGCCTTGGCTGACACGCGAGAAGGACATGCTCCTGCGGCCTCGAGCACAAGCTTCTTCTTCCTAACGGAGCACTCTGGCTCCACTCCCTTCTTCCAACCATTGGAGTCGTCACCGCGCTGAAGGCGCTCAGGCAAGAGGGCTGGCGAAAGGTCGTCAAGAAGAACAAACCCTCACCGTATGTACGGTACTGTACTGTACTGTAGAGAACTGAACTGTGTTGTATACTCCTCCCTTCCGTACTCTACTGCGCTCCTCTGTACTTGGCCCATGTACTATATTACTATTAATAGCGACCGAAAAAAGAAAAGAAAAAGAGAGTACATGTCGCGCGAAGTTATCAAGCGTCAACGAAGCGGTAGCGTGCGGCAGCACACACACCCCTATCGCACACAACGGACACAGATCATTATCTATCCGCAGATGATCTATTAATACTTCCCTCACCTGCCGTTACGAGGGATTCGTGTGCAGGATCTATCTGCCATAACTGTACAGATCCCACCCAGGAAACGGTACGGGTCCCCCACCCAGCAACACGAGCTTTACCCCTTTTAAGACTGCAGTCCCGTTTTAGGGGGCGAACCACTCAAATTCCAAGTGTTTTCTCCCACTAAACGGAAATGCAGTCCTAAAAGGGTTGAAATAAATCACGCAAGATTCTAAGAAAAGATCTGCCTTCAGAGGTCTAGATCGTGCGGTGGGAACCGGCGATCTCTGCGCGAGGTGCGCATGCATGGATGGCAACGTCCCGTTCTCGTGGCACACACCGGCTCCTCCCAGAAAACGTCGGGGGCCTCTGACCGCTGCCATAATCCCGCAGCCAAGCAGCGCCCGATGCTATATATAAATAATGGTTTTCGGCCACAGCTGACAAAAGACAAAAGGAAGAAAAAAAGTGCAGTCAGCAACCCCTTCGTTTTGCCCTCGATCTACAAATAGTAAGAAATAGAAAATCCGGGCCAAAAAAAATATATATATATATATCGAATCGCCCATTTTTTGTGCTTCCCCTCGTAGAATTTTAATTTTGTACAGGGGATCGTACGCACGCCATATCTCTTGACGCACGGCGAATTAGGCGATGGCGAGGATATCGGTCGAGTCGTCGTGTCTCACGGAAGATAGATGCAAACCTATATTGAGCGAAATCCGCAAGACAGGTGTTAGAGACTTTAAATACACCTCATGTGTACACTCTAATATCGAAATCTACACCTCGTTCGAACAAAAAGAGGCGTGGTTTCACTATTTTGTCTACATTTTTGTTTTTTCTTTACGAGACCACCTCGGATTTCGAAAATTACAACGTCGGCAAATGCGCTGTGTACTCAGGAACACACCGCTACTGACTTCGACTCGTAATATTTTCCAAATGATAGAAAAAGCCGCCGGACGAGCAAAAAAAACGGTGTTTGGCCAGCTCAGCCGGTAATACAACATAATATTGATAGTGAGCTCGTGTATATACCGCGTTGTGTGATAACGCGGGATGGTATACCCCAACCCGTGCTACCGTTCCCGTGCGCACTGGTCCTCGGGTGCACGTGTTATTCTCCCCGGGACGCTTTCCAGCCTGGTACCAGGTATGTCTCTTATGTGGCCGTGGGCTAGATTTTCAGGAAGATGAGCTACACACAATATGAGAACCTCGTCATCATCATCGTCATCGTCACCATCACCATCATCGTCATCATCATCACCATCATCACCATCATCATCATCATCATCATCAGCCTCATAACCGTCATCATCCTCAGCACCATTGTAATTTTACATATTTTCGACTAATGCCAGCATCTACTCGCTACAACGCTTCCCTGGACGCCAGAAAGACACGGGCACCGTTTCACCGAGTACGATGCCGTCAAGGAGGGCATGGGGACGCTCGCGCTTCAGTTTAAGGCGCGCGGGGGGGGGGGGGGCAAGGAGGCAGCAGTGGGCAAATAGGCTGCTTCTCAAGAAACCCCCGCCGCGACCCTTTGCAACAGCCCGCGACCTTGCGCCTTGCCCCAAAGTTCATCACCGGGACGCCCACGACGTCGCTCTTAGGGCAGGGGGCATGCAGCGCCTGCGCCAGCGGTCACCACGCCCCACGCGGGTCTGCCTCGTGCAATGCTTGTGTGAGCAACAACACCTGCCTGCCTGCCTATCGCGGGCGCTTGCTTGTTTACGATAGCGCATGCCCTTACTGTCTTACCGCACGTTTTTTTTTTTTTTGCCTTGCAAGGCAAACTGTTTCCGACTGGCAAAGCCTCCTCGACCGAGGAACAATGAAAACGACGATAGGGACCGTAGCACCCTTTTTTTTTGTTTTGCCTTCTGAGGCAATATTTCCGAATGATGATGAGGTTTTCTCAAATAAGGAAACTGGCTAACGTAACTGGGACTACAGTGACTTCTGCCGCAGGCCTAGGTCACGGGATTGGTCGTCAGGCTACACTATGTTGTGCAACATCTTCTTGGAAGCCATTTTTAGTTTTTCCGGGTAAGGGTAAGGGTAAAAGACATGGGAGTTCCTCAAACGAGGGGTGACAGACCCGCATAATCGCTACCTCGGTAGAATGCGTTTACCCGCCGTGATATCGCTACGATACAGATACCACACTGCCTTTGATTGAATATAAGCAACGTTTGTACATAAATAAGTTATCCAAACGGTGCTTACTTTTCGGGACAGAGCGGTATTGATAGTCTTTCTATTACAACATGGTCATTCGTATCATACGGGGCTATCATCGGGCGGCAACCCTTCAAGGGCTGCAGCCCCGTTCGGGGGGGACACATCGCCCGACTTCCGAGTCGTTAGTCCCCGAAACGGGGCTACAGTCTCTAAAGGGTTGAGCGAGAGTACACGTGAAGAAGAGAGAAGAGGGAGAGAGAGAGAGAGAGAGAGAGAGAGAGAACGGACCACACTCCTCCCGGGAGTCATAAAATTAGACACAGACCAGAGCGGTGACACTTCTGGACGAATCTACAGTAAAAAAAAAACAGGTACACGTTTCTTCAGAACGATGGTAACTTGGTTTTAGCAACCCCCCACTCTCCCCCCGCTCGCTATCCTAGGTGATAGATGGTGGCCACAGGCGGCCAAACAGGAAGGGGATAAGACTAGCAAAACAAAATATGTAGTATATGGATACAACGTAATGAGCGCCCAATTGTTGTAGGTGTCTCTATTAGGAGTAGGAACGGTGCTCCGTCTCGAAAGGGATGCATGGTCAATGGTCCAAGGACTAAGGAAAGCAACAAAATGAGTACGCCCCCCCCCCCCCCCCCCCCCACCCCCCCCCCCGCCGCCTATCTAGGACTCGAAATAAAACTGGCGTTCCGTTTAGTTTTTTTTTCATACCCCTTGGGTTAATAAGGTTTTTAAGGTTTCGTTTGTTTTCATCGAAAATGTGGGTGCAACGTTTTTGACCGTGAGCATGCGACTGCGCTCACCTTCGGGGCAATTACCTCGAACCCGCTGTCTATCCGGCGCTCGAGCATCGAAGCTATCACCCTGCCGACTTTGTTCTGTGCCGGCGCCATGAAGCGCGACGTATGGGGGGCGTTGTTAGTTAGGGGCGTTCGAAATATTGTTAAGCGCACACACGAAGCAACACCCGCACATAAGACACAAGAACAAAGGCGAAACAAAAAAAACACGAAAAGCCAAAAAACACGTGAACATGAAAAAGGGACCACGAGAACGTCGAAAACAACTGTGATGCTTGTACTACTAAATATACGACGTATACACTATTACGGGGGACCATAGTTAATAGGACCAAATACTGTTCGTAAAAATGGTTAAATATATAGGATTTAGTGTATACCACAGGTCCTATTAACTATGGTCCCTCGTAATAAACAAAAAAACACGAGAGACACTAAAGACGCAAAAAAAAAATCAAAAACTAAAGAACGCAAATAAAACAAACAAAACAAAAACAAAAAACTGTCGAACACAAGCCACACACAAGGGCATAAACGGTACACAAAGCACACGGTTACACAAACACACGCACACAAAACGCGCGCAGCGCGATCGCCCAACAACACGTGGCCAACGTAACGCCAGCCAAGCACCCTTCAAAACCGTAAGTAGCGTGCCATGCAGAAGAAGGCCGACAAAGTTGAGCCGCTTTCAACGGAGGTCGAAAACCACGCATCGCTCGTTCACCCAGTGCTCCATTAACAGAGGACAATGGAACCGCCGATCTACCGCATCACGCGGGTGATGAGATAAGACACCGTATCACACGGGTGATAATATAACACACCTTATCACACGGGTGATAAGCTCACACTATCGCGGATAGAATAACACACCCCATTATGCGGGTGATAAAAACAATACGCCGTATCGCACCTGTGATAAGCTAACACTACCGCATCACACGGGTGATATAATAACACACCTCATTATGCCGGTGATAAAACAACACGCCGCATCACACAGTTTCGATGATACAACACACCTTATCACACCTGGGTGATAAGATAACACCCCCTGGGATGAATTTCCGAGCCGATTCTCTCCCAATGGCAAGGGGGGCGGGCAGACACAACGAAAAGTATCGGTGGCTTTTGGGAATATTCCCGACGAGATATTTTCCATATAGGCGCATGCGTCCCTTTTCTCACCCCCGCCCCATTCCACGCCGCCACTCCCACCTCCACCCCCCATCCACCACTATTCCAAAGCATGTGCTTCAGATCGACTTCCAACTGACCCGCAACATCTCAAACCTGCCAATCATGTTATGTCCTGCTGACCCCCCCCCCCTCCTTCCCTACCCCCCCCCCCCAGCTCTATGGTCATACGACTACGGCCATGCATGAGATCGAATACATCTCTCCTATCGAGTACACCCCCCCCCCAGCCCACCCAACTGCCCCAACACCAGCCTGTAGCAAGGATATTTCCCGGACCCCCGTCCTCCACAAAAAAACGCGTATAAAAAGCTGCCAACCATGCCATGTCCCGCTTACCTCCGCCCCACCAACCTCCCCCCGTCCCTCTCTATCCCCCCCCCACGCTCCCCCCTCTCGCGCTGCAAGAAACGCCTGCCTGGTTCGCTGAAAACCGACGCGCTTCGTCCCGGCATTGTAGGAATGCAACGGTCTATATGGTCATACGACTACGGCCATGCCGGACAACGAAATCGCATCCTCCCCCCCCCCCCCCGAAACGCCACCCCTACCACGGATCATTCCCCGGTCAGCCTTACCTTCCTTCTCCAGGTAGGCGGGGGCGATCCCCGCTGATCTCCAGCCGCGAAGGACCAAGAAAGCGTAGCCTGGGTAGGCGAGGGCGGCGGCGCGAGCCGTCGCGACAGCGGCGGCGGCGGCGACAGTGGCGACGGGAGACCGGGAGGGCTCTGGTTGCGCGGTTGCGGCGGCCACGCGCCGCGGATGATCAACAGCTCGTCGCCGCTCTCGGGCTCCCCCCCGGCCCCGGCCCCGGCCCCGGCCCTGGCCCCGGCCCCCGCTGCAGCCGCCTCGGCTTCCGCTTGCGCCAACGAGGGGTCCACGCCGCGCGCCTGGGCGGCAGCTTGCATCTGGTGGCTGTAGGCGAGGTCGTCGGCTTCCTCCCAGAGGAAGGTTACGGCGTGCTCTACGTCGTGGAAGGGGTCACTCCGTTCGTAGTCTTTGCGGTCCCCGGAAAAAAAAAAAAAAGCAGAAAAGGTCGGCAAGGTGAGGAGTGGGGGTTGGAGGCGGGGGCGGGGAGGTGGAAGTTGGGGTCGGGGTGAAGGTGAAGGGGGGGGGGGAGAGAGGGGGGGTATGGGAGGGTAGCGGAGGCGGAGGGGCAAGATTTGTGGCCAAGCGCTGGCGGCCCAAACTCGACCGGGAAAACTTGACACGCGCGAAATAAAAACATGGCGGCGCTCTCTCTCTCCCCATGGTTTTCTCTGTTTTCTCTCTCGTTCTCTCTCTCTGTTTCTTTCTCTATTGCTCTCTTGAGGTTCTCTCTCTCTCCCTCTTTTGCTCTCTACGCTCTCTACCCCCCCCCCCCCCCTCCCTCTACCCTCCTGTCTCTCCATCGCTTTCTCTTACCGTCTCCCCTGGACGAACCGCTATCCAAGGAGGCCGGGGCCGTGCTCGGCAAAGGCCGCACGACCAAAGTCAACAGCCCCACCGCCTCCCCGCCGGCAACTCCCCCCTCGCGGAAACCCCCGTCCCCGCCCCCCCCCCCCCCTCCCGCCGCCGCCACCACCGCCATCACCACCACCACCACCACCAACCCCGCCGCCACCGCCGCCGCCGCCACCGCCGCCGCTGCCGCTAGCGTAAGCGTGGTTGCCGCCTCGCCGAGCCAAAAAATCGCCCAAAAAACCGGGAGGGGCGGGGATACGCGAGTCCTTCCCCTTCCAAAACAACGCCTCCGCCGTCGCCGACCGCCTCGGTAGCGACGACGAGGACGACGAGCACATTCCCGCCTTTCTAGCTCCCCCCTCGCCGAGCTCTTCTCCGTCGCCATTGGCGCGAACGACGACAGCACCGGCGAGGCCACCTGCCGCACCGACGTCAGCGCCGAGGCTGCCCCTCTCCGAGGTGGCCGTGGCGGTAGCGGTGGTGGTGGCGGTAGCGGTGGTGGTGGCGGTGCCGGCGGTGCCGGCGGAGGAGAAGGAGGAGGCGCGGCCGGAGGCAACCTCTTCGTTCACGGCGACCGCGCACGTTGGCTCCGCAGGCCGGTAGAGCACCACGACGTCCGCCGGGGTACCTCCGATAATGTCCTCGTAACTTAAAACAGCACCGTCGTTTTTCGCAGCCAGTGGAGATCGGGGGGGAGGCGGGGGGGGGGGCAGGGCGGGGGAGGGGGTGGGGGGGGGGGGCACAAAGCGGTCAGTCCGGATGTATTGTACAGTCGAAATGCTTGCAGGCCAGACGCGATTGCTGCTGCTAACTGTGGATTGTCGTGATATACTACATAGGGCGGCGGGTGTGCGCGCTGGGGCGCTCAAGCCCTGATGAAGAAAGGATGGGGGGGGGGGGGGTAGGGAAGGGGGAATGAAGGGGACCAGGGGTGGGTGGGGTGGGGAGGGCAGGGAGAGAATAATTCAGCAGTACAAATAACATCAAAACAACCGTGAAACTATGCACGACATCCCTGCTTTTTCAACACCCACTTGAAGGGTACGTACGGTACAACGAGCGCTTCGCTTGGCGCGGGCAGGCCACTGGCACACATCGACCGCGCGTTGTCGCGGCAGGTCGGGCCGGGTGTGATCCCAGTTTCCAGTTTCAAAGTTCACGCCAGCGCAAAGAGTGCGCTGGCCTAATCACCCCAACCCTCACTACATACCAGGTAGCAAATAAAAGGGAGTGACCAGACGTAGCCGTTCGCCTGAAACATCATACTACGACCGAACGCCCAACTCCCGCTGGGAAGGGCGGACCTCAAAGTAGGGGCGCCCTTACCAGCCGTCTTCCCACGACTTGGGGTCCAGCTTCGGCATGACAGGGCTGAAGCGTAAAGGGTTGTAACAATCTGGCCGTATGTATAAGGACAGGTTTGTATTGATGTTAATGTCTAATCGTTCCTTATATTTCCGACCAGGGCGGTGAACCCTTACCCGATAACCTCAACCTTGACCATAGCCCTGACCCTAACAGTATCAAGCACCGCGTGGGAGTTGGTATCGGGACGGAGCCGTCACATAGAGATAACTCGGGGTGCACGCACAACCGAACGCAGCCGCCGCAGAGGCAACCTGGGGGCGCTACAACAAAAATCCTCTGTCGGAGTTCGTGAGATATACATGTCCTGAACAAGCACCGCTGGCGGCATGCGTTCGATTAGACCCGCAGACACAGAACCGAGGAGAGCGCCCTTCCACACCTTGTCACAAACTCGTCACCGTCGGCAGTGGTGCCGACGTTATACTCGCCGGCCACGGCGCCCCACCCCCCGCCCCGGCCGTCACCACCGTCGCCGCCGCCGCCGCCGGCAGTCCCGTTACCTCCAAAGCCCACGCCCAGTCCGCCCCACCCCTCTCCAAGCGCACCACCGCCATCAACACTGGCTCCACCCCCACCCCGACCACCACCACCACCACCACCACCACCATGGTCATCATCATCACCACCACCACCACCACCCCCGCCCGCGCCGCCGCCGCCGCCGCCGCCGCCACCGGCGTCCTCCCCGAACGCCGGAGTGCCGCTCATCCAGAAATCCCCCAGATCGAGCCCCTGGCCTACATCCGTCGCGTCAGTATTCGTGATGAGGTCGTCGTCAACACCGTCCCCACCCCCGCCTCCGCCCCCACCCCCTCCCCTCTCCCCACTCAGGTCAGTCAAGTCACCCCAGCCCGACCTTTCCTGCCCGCCGCCCTCGCAGGGAATGCGAGGCGCGCACGTTGCCACAACTCCGCCCCCGCCCTCCACGCTCGCGGCGCCAAAATCGCCACCCCCGCAAGACACCAGCAGCCATTCCGCGGCACGCTCCACGTCTCCGCCGCACGACCTCAAAGCTTCCGCGGCGTGCGCTCGGCCGAAACCCATCTCCGCCAGCATGTCGACCGCGCCAGGGGAAGGGCCCCACTCCTCTGAGGGCGGCGACGGAATCGAAGCAGGGGATTGGGGTCGCGGCTGCGGTGGCGGCGGTGGCGGTGGTGGCGGGGGTGGCGGTGGTGGTGGTGGCGGCGGCGGTGGCGGTGGCGGTGGCGCAAGGGGGGGGGGATGGCCAGTGCCGGTCATCTGTGAGGCTTCTTCCCCGCCTCGCTGCCACTGCTCAAACCCGTCACTACCCCCGCCGCCGCCCCCCCCGCCGCCGCCGCCGCCGCTCATCGACGCTCCCGCCGCGTTCGCAAAAGCAGAAGATGGCCACACCTTGGCGCTGCCGCCCCCACCCCCACCCCCACCCCCACCCGCGCTTCCACCCCCACCGTCGCAAGTCGAGGACGTGGGGACAGTCCACGACGACCCCCCCCGGGAGGTACGCACATCCAGATCGAAACGCGTGGGCCCTTCCGCCTCCCTGGGGTCCCTCGGGTACGAGGACATCGCCGCTTCTAGCCTTGACCTGTTCTCGCGAAACGTCACCCCCGCGCCTCCCCCGCTCCTGCCGTAGACGTGGCGACTACCACCGCCGCCGCCGCTTCCTCGAGACGATGCCTGTCCCGGCGGTCTCCTGGGCGAGGAGGACACCCTGGTACCACCGTAGCTTCGGGCCGACGTTGCGCCCGACGGCATCGCAGCCGAAGAGGTCGCTGGCCCGCCAGAACAAGTCGGCGGCTGCTTCTTCTCTCGCGCAGAGTCTGTCCACCCCACCGCCTTCTTCATTGATATGGTGGTTCGTCCGCACCAAGGCCGCGCCCGTCGTTGTTTCGATACCAACCAGGAGGCGGGCGCGCGGGGGGGGGGGGGGAAGGGGTACTTGATCGATATCATGCATGGCCGTAGTCGTATGGCTATAGACCTTCGCATCCCTACAACGCCGGGATGGAGCACGCCAATGGGGTGCCGCTGATTGTCATGCATGGCCGCAGTCGTACGGCCACAGACTCTCGCATCACTACAATGCCGGGACGGAGCATCTAGGGTTTCCACCGACCCAGACAGATATTGCTTGGTTGCACCAAGCGCGAACAAGCGCCGTGAGGTGCTCAGCGAGTCGCACGAAGGGTGAGCTGCATCCTACTAAGAATCGCTTGTGAGGCGGACTTTCTTGCATACGGATGACAGCGTCGAACGTGAGGAGGTGGGGTGGAGTGGGGTGGGGGGAGTGGGGGGGGGGGGGGGGAGGTACTCGATAGGAGAAATGTACTCGATCTCATGCATGGCCGTAGTCGTATGACAATAGACCCTCGCATCCCTACAATGCCTGGACGGAGCATGTCGGGTTTTCACCGACCAGGCAGACATTGCTTGCACCAAGCGCGAAGCGCCGTGAGGTATCCGGCGATTCGCATGAAGGGTGAGCTGCATCCTACTAAAACCCGCTTGTGAGGTGGGCTTGCATATGAATGACAGCTTCAATGACTTGGTGGCGGGGGGTACCACTTATGAGTAGTATGATAGAGCGTACTGGATACGACTGTGGACAAAAAATAGAAGGAACGTTTGCACACAAACGTGTACACCAAGCGGTCTAGACATTTCTTTCCCCAGTGGAAACGCTGCAGACGAGGGGGGCAGCCTGTGGAAATAACGTGTAAGGGTGTCAAGGGACTACGGGCAGAGCGCGAACATGCCTCAGGCAGGTCATCGATACGACTACGAACATGCATGACACAAGTATAACCCGAACACAAGGGGTTCGGTCGGGAAAAAAACAAACAAGCAAGCAAGCAAACAAGCAAACAAACAAATAAAAAAAATAAAACAAACACACAGACAAACAAACAAACACATGAACGCACGAACACAAAATACTTGGTACCATGTATATTTCAACACAACAAAACGACAACAAGAACAAAACAAGAACAAAACACACAATACCTGATATACTGCATACACAAAGAAGAATGAAAAAAAATGAAAAAAAAAAAGAATAATAATAGAAAGAAAAAAAAAAAAAAAAACAGTTGCTTGTGAAACGATGTAACGGCAACCGATCCGATCGGGCCACACCGCCACCCCCTACATCCCATTCTACCTTGGCGTGCGATCGCGTCGGTCGCGATGGGGGCAGCCGGGGCCGCGTGATGAGCGGGGCTAGCGGTGGAGGGGGTTCACCCTTGCCCTCCTCACACTCGTCGCGGTGGCTTCCCCAGTGTCGCCGTTGGTGGTCCCGGCAACAGTAGAAAGCTGTTCGGCAACGCTGGCACCGGAAGACAGTGGACTGGAGGAAGTACCAGTGAGGGGGAAGGGGAAGGGGAAGGGGAAGGGGAAGGGGGGGGAGGGGTTGTACTCATTATCATGCATGGCCGTAGTCTTGTGGCCATAGACCCTCGCATCCCTGCAATGCCGGGACGGAGCACGTCGGGTTTTCACCGACCAGGCGGACATTGCTTGCACCAAGCGCGAAGCGAAACGTGAGGTGTTGGGGGGGAAGTCGCATGAAGGGTGAGCTGCATCCATACTAAGAACCGATTTAGAGGCAGTTTTTTTTTGCAGATGGATGACAGCATCAATGCATTGATTTGATTTATAATTTCTGGTGTGGCCAGTTTCCAGAGACAGCCATGGGTTTACTATGTAACTGCCTCGTGGGTGCCTCACCATATACATACACACTACGTGATAGGATCACCCCCCTTGGGCGGGGTAAAGGTTCTCCCCGCACAAAATTGATCTAACTTGACCGCCAGCCGTGGCGACCGCCAGATAAAATAAAAAACGGTACCCTGGCTGTCAAGCTCACGCAGTGAGAGGCGTGTTTTACAGCGTCGTCGCCAGCCGAGGCCAACCCAACCTACATATATATACCAGGTATATAATATAGGGGGGGCGTGAGGGTGTTTCTGCTCGAGTGTGGGCTGTGTGGTGTGTATTAGTAGTAGTAGTAATAGTGGTAGTAGTGGTAGTAGTAGTAGTAGTAGTAGTAGTAGTAGTAGTAGTAGTAGTAGTAGTAGTAGTAGTAGTAGTAGTAGTAGTAATAATAGTAGTAGTAGTAGTAGTAGTAGTAGTAGTAGTAGTAGTAGTAGTAGTAGTAGTAGTAGTAGTAATAGTGGTAGTAGTAGTGGTAACAGTGGTAGTAGTAGTAGTAGTAGTAGTAGTAGTAGTAGTAGTGGTAGTAGTAGTAGTAGTAGTAGTAGTAGTAGTAGTGGTAGTAGTAGTAGTAGTAGTAGTAGTAGTAGTAGTAAGAGTATTAGTAGTTGTTGTCGTACTACAGATAGTAGCAGCATTTCTAGCAGTGTTGGTTGTAGTATTAAAGTACTGCAGTAACAGTAGTCAAAAGCTAAGACTCGAAACGAAAAACAAAACAAAAACTCCGAAAATTACGCAGGGAGCACACACTCTCGAGCCTCACTTTGCCGCACCCCGGCAGCCAGCAGCTCCCGGCGAGAGGCTGGAGAGGGAGAGTAGGCCGGCCCTTGCTCCCCCCGGCTCCCCCGGCTGCATCGCTGTCACCACCACCGCAACCACCCCCACCCCCCGTTCCCCCCCCACCTCCCCCTCCACCTCTTCTTTCTCCCCCGCTCGACAACCTGTCGCCCTCCCCTCCCCTTCCACCTCCCCTCACTGTGGCCGGCACGGCCACCGCCCCCCCCACCACCACCCCAGGCGTCCCCACCTCCTCCCCTCCCGGTACTACCGACACTGCCGCCCCCTCCTCACGCACTAGCCCCTCTCGCCGTCGCTCCGGCAAGTCCAAACCTGTCGTGGTGGTGGTGGTGGTGGTGGTGTTGGGAAGCGCCGTGCCTTTTTTATCCCGCGCCGCGTGGGCCAAGGACGAGGCTGGCACCACCGAAGGCGATTTGTGGCTGTATCTTACCGCTATCGCCGCCGCCGCCGCCGCCCCCACCGCTGCATCCGAGGTCACGATAGCTCTTAACAAGGGTGTCGGCGCCGTGTTCGCCCGACCGCGTGGGGCTGCGCCGACAGCAGCAGGCGCAGCAGACGCAGCAGCAGCAGAAGCAGCTCCACTACGTTTGCTATTGCCGGGTGCCGGTGTCGGCGACGCTGGTAAAGCTCCAGCCGAAGAAAAACAAGCCCCGCCCTCCTGTTCAATTCACAGAGTACAAACAAAATCAGCGGGAAAACATTCAGAAGAAGAAGGCAAACGAAAGGAGAACAAAAACCGAGAACAAAAAAAAGATTAAAAACATCGCAAGCAAAAAAACCAGGAAAAAATATCAGAAGAAAAAAAAAAAACAGAGGAACACATTAAATCAGAAGAAAACATAAAACAGAACAAACGGAAAGACAGCAATCGGAATGAAAAATATCAGAAGAAGGAAAAACACAAGGACTAAACACGAAAGACGAAAGCAACACATCAAAAACCGTTTTTTTCATCGCTGTACAGGTAAGGACTCGGGTAATATCAAGGTTTTGTGGAGAGTGCACACGGCGGGGGGGGGGGTGGGGGGGTACTCATGTCGTACATGGCCGCAGCCGTACGCCATTGACCATCGTATCCCTACAACGCCGGGACGGAGCACGTCAAGTTTTCACCGACCAGGCGGTCATTCCTTGCACTAAGCGTGAAGCGCCGTGAGGTGTTGGGCGATTCGCATGAAGGGTGAGCTGCATCCTCCTGAGAACCGCTTGTGAGGCGGACTTGCAAATGGATGACGGCTTCGAAGTGCTTAGTTTATTTTATGGAAGAGGGGGGGAGGAGGGGGGGTACTCGATACCATGCATGGCCGTAGTCCTATGACCATAGACTCGCGCATCCCTTCAACGCCGGGACGGAGCACATCGGATTTTCACCGACCAGGCCGGAGAGCCGTGCGGAAGGCTACTCAGGTTTGCGGAACGCCGGACGCGATGGGGGGGGAGGGCGGGTGTTGCGGAGTTTACTGTGCAGTGTCGTGTAGATCGCCCGGTTATCACCCCCACCTCGACCTCTCCACCACCCTCATGTCCAGCCGAGCGCGGACGCACCTCCAATACACGCAATCGCGGCGGCCTCCCGACGCTCGCGACGGCGATGCCGTCGAAGCTATGCCTTCTTCGCCGACTCCGTCGTTTGTCATCACCACCTCTCCCGGCAGCGCTTGAAGCCGGAGGTTCTTCCTCGACCGAATGCGGGGGGGCATCTGCCGCCGCCGCCGCCGTCGCCACCACCGCCACCACAGCTGCCGTGGGCGGGCTACACTTTGGTGGGTCGTGAGCCGAGCCCTGCAACAGAGGTCGACGCAGTGAGGATAGGGCAGGGGCGGCGGATCAAGTATATAAAGTGTTTCACGACGTTAGCCCAGCTACGAAACAAAATGGTTGATAGTCGTTTAAACAAACAAAAAAAAACGTCCCATCTTGATTCCGACGAAACTCCCCAGGCGATCGGGGGGGGGGGGGAGGGGAGGGGCGTACTCATTTATTGCTTGCCTTAGTCATTCTACCATTGACCCACGCATCCCTTTCGAGACGGAGCACCAATCCTACTACGAATAGAGACACCTCCAACAGTTGGACGCCGACTACGTTCGTTCCACATATTGCATGGAAACGTTTCGCTAGTCTTATTTATCCCCCCCTTGCTTCGGCCGGGGGAAGGAGGGGAGGGGTGGACAAAAAAAACATTTGGGAAGTTTCCCGCACTAACTCTTCGTCAATTCCGACAATGGTTGACGTTTTCATTTGTACACACTGACTTTTCGCAGCATCTTGATTCCGAGAAGTTGGGACAAAAAATGGTTGATATTTTCCCACACTTATCTCCGCAGTACATTCTTATTCCGACAAATTTCCGAGAAAAAAAAATCCAGAGGCGGCCGGAGTAAAGGTTGGGGTCAGGGCTAAGGGTTTCACAGGGTTATCTGAGACCGGAATCTTCATAAATATGGTTTTCGTCACTGCTCTCCCCCTCGAAACAAAAGAGTCGCGCATTAATTCTGGTCCTGGGGGCTTTGCATGATACCTGGTATATCAGTACATTAAAATAAAAATTGAAAATACGTAGATGAATACCTGGTACACGTATACGAGTATCGTACGTAAGCGAATTGAATAGACTTCGAAGACTACCGTTCGACAAAAATGATGTAAATCCCTTCACGAGTGAGTCGAATCTGTTCTTACAGGAGCAGTAAGTGCCGGTCCCTCTATATTGCCGGTATGTATGCGCCAGCCAACAATACCGGCACAATATGTAGCGACAACCGGCGCTATAAGTGCCGGTCTATATGTAGTTGCCGGTATGTATGCGCCAGCCAACAATACTGGCACAACATGTAGCGACAACCGGCACAACTCTATGGCGACAACCGGCTCTAACTACCCCGCACACTGCCGCACTGGTTCAATCCCATCTGTACCAAGCGATTTCACCGGCACTATAGCGGGTAGGCGGCACTATTAGTGCTCAGCCGGCACTAACTATACGGCACTATAGAGGGACCGCTCCTGTTGGGAAGAAGGGCACCACTCTGTACCCATATACAAGGATCGTTTATACTGAATATCTATGTGCAAACGACCTCTATATTTCGGAACAGAGTCGTAATACATTGTACAGCAGTAGTACACGGGCAAGACTGGCACTCTACGCAATCATCAAGGAAAAACTTCACTTCTGTAAATTCCACAACCAAACCACCCACGATACTTGCAACACTAGTAGTAGTATTAATAGTAGTAGCAGTGGTAGTACTACAGCAGTGGTAGTAGTAGCAGTAGTAGTAGAAGTAGTATCAATAGTAGTAGTAGTAGTAGTAGTAGTAGTAGTACTACAGCAGTGGTAGTACTACAGCAGTGGTAGTAGTAGCAGTAGTAGTAGTAGTAGTAGTAGTAGTAGTAGTAGTAGTAGTAATAGTAGTAGAGTAGTAGCACTAGTAGTAGTGGTAACATGAAAAGTACTACTGTTGCACGCACAATAATAGAAGCTTTAGGAAGCTGCCGATGATACTTTGATCGCGTGCATTTGTACTACAGACTTAAACTTTACAGGACTTCACGCGAGATGTACATCATTTCTACTGAGGGCAATACCCTTCGACAGCTGTGGAACTCGGGGGGGAGGTGTACATCCTTGTACATATATATCAGTAAGCGCTGGGCCAGCCTAGGATAAGACAATCGGCTGGGTTGCTGTAGTGCCACCGCTTTTGCGATGACAATGGAAACGCCATGTTACCATAGAAAAGCTTAAAAGTTCAAAGATACCCCCCGTTATATGCCAGTACCGCTCGCCATGAGCACGAGCGTTCATTGATTTTTTTTTATGAAAAACAAGGCGAAAATAATAAATTAAAAAATCGGCCGAATGTTGGGGGGCAAGGTCCGCCTGAGGAACACTCAGCACAATCACAAAGCTGAATTCGAAGCGGCGAGATTCCGAGTCCTCGATAGACATCGACCGACAAAACAAACGACTGCTTCGTGCACTCTGGACAGGGCGTGCTCGATAGGGACTCCTGCCACCCCGGGGCCACAACCAGGGTTCACGCAATGGCCGATGGGTGATAGGTGGCGGTCGCTGGCCAGGCGTATGATTAAAAAGCCATTTAGCCGCCGGTGTGCAGGAAACAGACGACAAAGTTTCTCCCTCCGTCTCAGATGGCAAAAAATAAAATAAAATAAAAAATCAAGGTTGGGGAGCGGAGCGTAGGACACCGCCGGCAACCTGCCACCCCCTAGACCACGGATCCACCCGACATATTCGAGGCCGTCATCTACGTTCATTGGTTTGTTTGTTCTTGGTTTTGTCTCTCTCGATCCTGTTTCGAGTGTTTGTTTTTTGGGGGGTGCCTCCCTTCTTCCTCGCGTATCAATATTTTCCTCCTGCGCCGAAGGTGCTTTTCCCTTCGATACGTTCCTTCTCTTTTGCATTTTACAGTTTCTTTTTAAATCCGTCTTTTTTTTCGTTTTATATTATTCTCTCCATGCATTCATCAATAGCATTTTTTCTAGTTGTTGACCTGTGACGGTTTTGCCGTTCGTACCCAGTACGTTGGCATCGCAATGTATAATGTTTCTCACTACGTTTTGATGTACTATTACGGGGGACCATAGTTAATAGGACCTATGGTATACATAAAAACCTATATACTTGACCATTTTTACTAACAATATTTGGTCCTATTAACTATGGTCCCCCGTAATATCTCTTTTGCCTCACAAGGCAGCATATATATAGGCCCACGAACAAAGAAACAACTTACCACCTGGTATATAACAAAAAGTTAAGGACGCCAAGAAGAAAATCGGATTATAAAAAAACTTTTCAGCGGCGACCTCAGCACTAAATCCTGCATAACAGTCAACGCGCAACGTTGAACAAGGATGGTGTCACAATTGAGACTGCAAGGCTTTGCTCAGATTGGGTGTTTTGTGCTGGCGAGACCATTATGCGATCAAGTGTAAATAAAGGACGCCTGCAGTAATTCAGTATTGTGAACCGACAACCGAAAGTCGGGTTTTTCGGTCGGTTTAATTTTGTCGGTTCTTCAAAACCGAAAACCGACTTTTAGTTAAACTATCCGTTCATATATTTGCGAAAAAAAAAAAAATGAAACCGAAACCGACCTGGGCATTTTCGGCGGAGTTTTTCCCATAAAAAAAACGTTCGGTTTCGGTTTCGGCTTCGGTTTGCTTTTATTTGGTGAACCGAAACCGACCGACTTTTTCGACAAAAATCAGAAAACCGACTGAGGTATTTTTCCATTTTCGGTTCACAACACGACAGGGGTAAATTTTTATTTTACGGTCGGAAATATTTCTGATTTTAGGGCAAACTGGGACAAATCACTCGAATTTTAAGCACTTTTTCCCCAAAACGGGACTGACTGCAGCTTGCCCTCAAAAAGGGTTAAGACACTCCTCAACCTACCGTAGCAACTACCGGTCACTACCCAATGTCACTGGGGATATCACTATTTGTTGACACTATTATGATTATTAGAACGATACCTACGATGACAAAGCCGAGGATACATCCCTTTGAGGGCAAAACTGCAGTCCCCGTTTTGAGAATATACCACTCGAGGTCTTCTAATAAGCACTTTGTCCCCAAAACGGGACAGCATTTTCCTCAAAGGTACAAGGGTCTGTGTTAGTGTTTTGTCAAAATCAGTTGTTAGGGGGGTTGGGGCGGGGGGTGTACTCGATAGGAGAGATTGTTTCGATCTCATGCAGGGGGGTGGGGGGGGAGGTAAAATATATTTTCAAGCGAGAGAGAGGAAGGAGCCTTTAAAAAAAGCAGGTGTATACGTACGTACAGCATCCGTCCCTGTATAGTGCCGCCTACCCGCTATAGTGCCGGTGAACTCCCTAGGCACAGACACAGACGGAACGAAACCAGTGTGGCAGTGTGGGGAGTAGTAGTGCCGGCTGCCGCTACATATAGTGCCGGCATTGCTGCCTGGCGCATACCGTACCGGCACTATATGTAGCGGAAGCCGGCACTACCGTACCTCTACCGCGGTGGCACACGTCGCTATTAAGTAACAACAAGAGCTACGAATTAATAACGTCCACGGCGAAGAATCGACACGGACACTGGGCACACCGTCAAGAGTAAAAAGCGTCGAGTCCGCACAGGGGTGCGCGACCGCTTCTTAAGCTCACCTTTTCCCCCCCACCCTAAAACGGGAAGGTTTAAGGGTTGCCAAATACCGAACAAGGCGTTTTCGGAAAAGACATCCGATCTAGAGAGAGAGAGAGAGAGAGAGAGAGAGAGAGAGAGAGAGATAGAGAGGGCCTTCCCAACAAGGAAAATTCTCCGACTTTTACTATTTACGGGGGGCCATAGTAAACAAGACCGAATATTGGTCGTAAAAATAGCGACATATATAGTTTTTAGTGTGTACCGTAGGTCCTATTTAATATGGCACCCCGTAAAAAGTACCCTTACCGTTGTCGAGCGAAAACGACAAAAAAAAACGCACCCCAGCTCTGGCTGTCGAGGGTGGAAAAAGAAAAAAAAAAAAAACGAATATGCTACACAAATTTCAAGCGATTTTACGCCCAAAAGGGAGGGAGGGGGCGCACTTCTTTAGGAGTTGAATGCTCGTGGGAGGTAGAGGGGGGGGGGACTTTGACGACTAAGAGTGACTATGATATCCAGCGGCGGCACACTGCGTGGTCGATTGGGGGATGACACAACATCGGTGTCCGAGTCACCATTGGAGGAGTCGTATGTACGGCACACGCGGGCGCAACGTTGTCCCGGCCGCACTTCCGGGCCCTCACGCCACCGATCATTGTTTTGACAACACCAAAGTCACAGCAGTAGTACTAGTATCATTGGTTCGGTCGATATCTCGGGGTTAACGCCAAAGGAGTTATCATGTGAACAAGATACACAGACACACAGACACAAACGGTCAATATCCTTTGGAACATAGCGGTATATTACGGGCCTCCGATACAGAGTACGCCTAAAAAATCGTGAGACACATACGATAGCCAGCAACAGCAGCAGCGGCAGTAGAAGACGGAGCAGGAGCAGTACGTACGTACGTACGTACGTACGTACGTACGTAAAACGGTAGACTAGACACGTATAACCAGGCATACCAGGCATACGTAAAAGCAGGAGCAGGAGCAGTACGTACTACCGTTAAACGGCAGGCTAGACGCGTAGAGCAGTCGCACGTTGATTAGCCGCTATTTAGACACGTAGAGCAGTCTTACAGGTAAAACAGCCGTCCACAGCAGTAGTACTTTCAAGTCTAGAGCCAGACACCATGCAGGCAAAACCGCACGCAGTTAAGCGGCGACACAGGCAGCACGGCGAGCACCTATTAATAGCCCGTCGGTTGCAAAACGTACGTTGTAACCCAAAACCTCGGACGTATACGGACTGTACTTCTCTGCATGAGGCCAAACAAAATCTGTGGTACGCGCGATCGAAGCATCTCACACATATTGCAAAGATGACTTTCAACCACATCCTGGATCTCACAGCTGTAGTTTTTTTTTCAATTTTATAAATATATCAAGCGCTCAGGGACGGCCCCACGTGGTAGCCAGAGTGACCCGATAACGGCTCACGATATTAATAGTAGGCCCGTTTGAGCATGCCAACTCCTCGGAGCCTTTGACCATCTGGGCGTGACTTTACTATATATACCCTCAGAAATTGTCGGGGTACTCAAGGATATTCAATGGTACTTTTCCATAAAGCGCTTGGTTTTTCGGTGACTTGCTGCATTACCCTAAAAAACAGTCCATGTGTTTTACCTTACGGTAGAGCCGGCAGAAAATCCGATTTGTATAGTATGTTATATTATACATATTACAAGTTCAAGTTTGACCTAAGGGTTTCTAATGGGATGAGTGAAAAGAGTCTCAAGAAAACTACTCCTGCAGGGCCTGTTGAGATGCTGAGGTACATCAACACGCTGCGAGCGTGACTTCATAATTAAAAATCTATTCATAGTGGGACGATTGGAAGCTTTTAGGGAAACTAGGATCTGATGGAGTACTTTTACATGTTACAGGTATGAGTTTTGGGGGGAAAAAAATACAGTTTTTTTTATTTAATGCTGCTCGGTAGTAGAGATGATGGCATCCAAATGCATTTATAAAACAGAAATACCAGGTGTGAAACACACACTGACACAAAACTCACTCAAATAAAAAAAAAACACACACACACACACACACACATTTCCCGAAATATTGACACACCCATTCCTTGAATTCTGCCGCTTTAGATTTTGTCTTCCTCTTACGTATATGGGCTGCGTTTCCTGCACGAGGCCACATAAAAGCCGTATCACGCGCGATCGAAGTATCACACACAGCTCGCAAAGATGACTTTCGACCAAATCCTCGATTTCACAGCTGTTGTTTTAATTTTATAAATACGTACCAGGTACATAATACGATTGCTACATGCCTGGTATTGCTGCGTACTGTGTTGGGTATCGTTTCCAAAGTTTCGACATATAGAACCACTTGCTTAGATTTAAATCCCTGAGCGTGCTCGGTTGGTACATCCCTGGCCTCTCAGAGCTCCCACTTCGACCCCGCCTCCTTTTATTACCTGCCGGACCTTTCCAGCGGTTCTTTGTTTTCTCCATTTCTGTTGGTACTCTCGGTCCTTTCTTTCTTTTTTCTTCTTTCATTTCATGTGCGTGCGTGTACTCCGATCACGACACGGCGGGAGAGCCTGGCGCCGTCGCGGGTGTCAGCGGGTGCTGACGGGTAGAGGGGGGGATGCAAGGAGCGCGGCCGCCGCTTTCGTGCCTAGGCGTCGCGTGTGCCTCGAGAAACTACGGATGCATGAACGGGCTCTGTCTGGGCTCAATTGGTGATTTTGGATAGAGTATGTACGAGACATAAAGGGTCGTTCGAAATTGCAAGATAACATTCAAGCGGTGCTTATTTTAGCAACCACGCTGAAGTTGAAAGAGGGAGCTCCCAGTCTGAGTATCAATACTGTCGAGCTGGCGAACGACGGCCATGGTGAGCACCGGGCTCCACGCAAGGCGGGCGACGGGGCTGACTGTGGCAGAGAGTGAGGAAAGCTTTACCCGGACCGAATCGGTCGCGAGGAGATCGCGAGGGGGGCGGGCGGCGTACGAGGCTGAGAGAGAAGCTCGCATGTTCATTTTTTCTTTTTGACCGGTGCAAGGTGTCCAATCAGGCAGAAAATTATTTCAGGAGAGGGACGGAGATTTTTTTGTTCTTCCCGAATTTTTCGGTTTCATTTTACGATGTTTTTGCGGTGCTGCTGTGCCGCTGTGCGGTGCAGTGCTTTCTCTCTTTTCGTACACACATCATACCAAAAGATTAAATTAAGTACCCTACCTGGGGTATGTACGTACGTGCGGCAACCGCCCGCGATGCAAGGCGTTTGTGGCGTCCGAGCTGTTTTTTCCTGAAGCATGGCGGCGGGACTCTTGGCATTATCAAGTCGCCAGTTTGCAACTACGATCATAAAGGTATAATATATATATATATATATATTCAATCATGGACCTCTGTCCGCTTCGCATAGTAATTTGATGTACTTTCGTTTCCTTCCTGAGCGAGCGTAGCGGGCGGCGTAGGTCGCCCGCGGAGCGAAGCGCCTTGTAACTACTTACAGATATCTCACTCTCTGAGCGTGCCGGTTGGTACATTCCTGGCCTCTCAGAGCTCCCACTTGGACAACGCCTCCTTCAAAATACTTGCCGGACCTTTCCAGCGGTTCCTTGTTTCCTCCATTTCTCTTGGCACTTTCGGTTATTTTTTGTTTTTCTTCTTATTTCCTTTCGTGTGCGTGCGTGTACTTGGTGCACGGCACTGCGGTGAGCCCGGCGCCGTCGCGGGTGCCAGCGGGTAGAGGGGGGGGTTGCAAGGAGAAGCATGAATGGGTTTTTTCTGGTTTCCATCCGCAGAATTGATTTGATTGAGTATGTAGGAGTCTATAAGGGTCGTTCGCTATTGCAAGATAAGATTCAAGCGGTGCCTATTTTTGCGGCTGAGCTGAAGTTCACAGAGAGAGCTACGCAGTCTGGGCACCAACAGTGTCGAGCTGGCGAACGACGGCCACGGTGAGCACAGGGCTTCTTCACGCGAGGCGGGCGACGGGACGGCAGAGAGGGAGGAAAGCTTTACCCAGACCCAATCGATGGCGCAGTTGTCGCGAGATGGGCGGGCGGTGTACGAGGCTGAGAGAGAAGCTCTGCTGTTCCACTTTTTCTTTTTTTCTTTTGACCGGTGCAAGGTGTTCCGATCAGGCAGAAAATCACCACATAAGAGGGGACGGGGATTTCCCCCCCCCGAATTTTCAGTTTCATTTTCATTGTGTTTTCGGTGCTGCTGTGCCGTGCTGTGCTTTCCCTTTCATACATACAGTGGTGCATCAAAGTAAGAAAATAAGTACCCTACCTGGGGTATGTACGTACGTGCGACATGTGAGCGAGCGTAGCGGGCGGAACTAGCCCGCGACGCAAGCGTATGTGGCGTCCGAGCTCGTTTTTCCCGAAGCATGGCGGCGGGGTACTCTTGGCATTTTCAAGTCGCCAGTCCGCAACTACAGTCACAAAAAATACATATTCAACCATGGACCTCTGTGCGCTTCGCAAATTTGATGCACTTCTTCTTCCTGAGCGAGCGTAGCGGGCGGCGCAGGCTGCCCGCGGAACGAAGCGCCTTGTATGACATGTCGTATCGAAGGTGTTTTGCCCTCCACCACGTGACATACCCGTGGTTTTCAAACTGACACTGAACGAAAAGCTTCGATGAACCAGGTATCAAACATCGAAATCGTATCGATTACGATTGGTCTTTTTGTTGATCGGTATCATACGTGTCGATTCCGATTCCGATACCGATATCCAATATCCACCTATAGGGTATAGTGCGAAGGATTTTGTTGGATTTGGGTGTCTTGCGGTCTGTTTCCTACGGTACCACTCTGTCCATAATTTGAGGACCGATTGGCTATACTATTGATATACTGTTGTATGCACATACACATATTCTAAGTATATATACAAGGGCTCCGCATTCAGGGACAAAGTGGTGTATGTATATACACATACTCTAAGTATATATATATATATACAAGGGCTCCGCATGGGTGCCTGCCGGCACCCATGCTCCAAATAGGGAAATACACCTCAGTGCCAAGTAGTGTGATTACTTTTAAGCAAGTTGACATAAACGTACCGTTCGATCTTGTCACGAACAGGATCAGGGCAATGCCAAGTGGTGCAGGGAAAAGGCACTGCCGAGTGTCAGTTCCCAGTTTTTGTATCTGTCTCACTCGTCATACAGACCAACTTGTGTACCTGGTAGCATTTTTTTGGGACGCCATTATTGCTGCCTTTTTCAGCTATCTACTCTGGAGCCCAAAATTCAGAACAGTCTATCATTATGGGCCAGGAAATCATCGATAATTTGGAGCTCACTTGCTGCTGGCGGGGGCAGAAATTTCAGCTCAGTTCTGAGAGGTTTATCGTATTTCTCAGAACTGAGATTACTGTGATTTCGTTCACGATAGGAGTATTGCTGCCCTTTATCTGCTCAGTTGCCAAGTACCCAATACCCACGCCGATATCTCACCCGTGATCTACGGCGAGCTGTGCCTACTTCCAACGGCCCTTGTGCAAAAGAGATGGCCTCTCCCGCACACGAAAGCGATAGCAGCAGCAGCGCAACATCAAAAATAGCAGCAACAGCAGCAGGAGTAGTGGCAGGCATCGCTGCTGCTGCGGTCGGTTGCTGCAGCTGCTGCTGTGCAGACCAAGCCGCAACACCAGCAGCAGCACGAAAGCAGCAGCGGTACGTACGGCATCGCAGCAGACAATAACTTGCAGTATACGCCCAAAATACTGCGAGAACAGGACGCGTACTGTACGCGCATTATCGCATTCAATCCCGAGAACAGGCAGTAATCGAGATACTGCGAGTGTGAGCACTATCGAACACCTGATACCTGATATCGATCGGCAACACAGAACAGTCGCAAAGTATTGTTGACATGGGCAGTATTCTCAGCGTGAATCCCAAACTATTCACGTTGGATATGCGTGTAGCACACGCAGCAGTATACAGCAGCACAAAACCCCGACATACTGCGAGTACTTGCAGTCAGAGCAAGCAATCTCCAACCCTCGATTGCCTCCAGTAGTGCTCACCGAAATAACTTGACGCGATTCTCAACAGAAAATGGTACCCAGCCGAACATCATATCTTACACCTGGTACGAAGGATCGTATCTTTGAAGCGGGTCCGTATCTCCCATTTATTTAGTAAATAAATACCTCGCATCTGGATATGATTTTTTTTCAAAGTGAAGAACGTCTGCTGTGTATGATATCCCCCGATGCGATTGGTCGGTTTTTCTTGTCAAACTCACAACACTCGGCCAACTTTCCAACAACCTTCATTCAATTCGACCGACGAAAACAAAGCTTTGCACGTACACATCCGAAGTAGAACGCCTCTGAACTACTGCACTGCTGCTGTAGTTGTCAGTACTCGTATTCCAATGCGCCTCAGCAGCAGTAGACAGTCCGAGCATGTACGATCACCTGTCTGATATCCTCCGATGTGATTGGTTGGCTTTTCTTATCGAACTGACAACACTTGCCCGAGTTCATACTCCCCAACAACCTTCATTCCATTCCACCGGCGAAACCAGAAGACGTGCCGAGTTGTAAAACACCAACAACGCAATCACCGGGATATGCAACGGTCTGGTACCAAGAACGGCGCGATACCCCGAGAAGGTACGGGTAGTCGTCCGGCGATGAGAGAGGGGCAAGGGAAGTCAGCCAACGAGTAAGGCCAGACCGAGGGGGTCGATCAGGCCGATGGTGGCCCGCAAAGGAGGGGAGTCGGGAGAAAGCGGTAGCATCAGCAAGGCCGAGACATCGAACCTCGGAGGGAAAACAAGCTAAGATCGAGTCTGTCACAAGACAACAGGCTCTTCGCCGAGTAACAGCAGCGAAACAAATCTCCAGGACCGAAGAAAATAGAACCTCCGTGTCTCCTCGCCCCAGCGATCTTTTCGATCTCAAATGTAGATCTCGCACCCAAGAATACAGGACTGACTGTCAATGCGTAGATCTCGCCCATGAAAACGGGACTGTCAGTGTGTGCCAATAAAAAATCCTCCGAACAAATAATTAACCCTTCAATCGTTCAGGCCCTGAGTACACGACTGACGTTTACGCGTGCCAACCTTGGACCTTTTAGAACAACAGGACCTTTTAGAACAACAGCAAAACAAACATCTAGGACCGAAGAAAAAAGAACCTCCGTGTCTCCTCGCCCCAGCAAATATTTTTCGAGTTCGGAGTCGCCGCGCTCGTCGGTGGCGCGAGACTCCGAGACGCACGCACGGGAGAACACCCGTCGGAGCCCGGCGAGCGCGACCCTCGAGGAAAGCGGTCGGAAAAAAAAAACACGAAGGCAAGAAAGCGAATGCGTCTGGGGTCCCAGACTAAATTCAAGACGAAATCGGAAACGAAGGTTTCGCTCACAGCCGTCGAGAAGGATAATATGTACCAGGTATTCGTATGTTTGTCAAATTTTCGTACGTTTGCCAACTTTTCTCTTCGTACGAGCACTTTTCGGCAAATCACCAAGTACTCGGGCACATGAAGTCCGGCCGGACACATTGGTCGAGGTCTCTGCGCGATCCGTACACTCTGGAGCGCGTGGCAGGCGCTCAAAGTTTTTTTTTCCGGCGGGAGTGGATAAGACGATTTCCCTGGTTTCAGCACGAGAGGCCTTATTTTGTACGTATTTATCGGTAAATGTTGTCTGTTTCTCACCTACTGCTGTACCTCCACCGACTGTACATTTTTTTGTGTTGGTGTACGGAGCACGGACCACCTCCCAGAACAGCAATAGCAGTAGTCCACAGAGCGCGCTTACCTCCAGCTTCCTACAGTACAACAACCCTGCTGCCCAGCAGCAGCAGCAGTGGGCACACCTTGCGCGTGTGGATGATCGTACTGCGGCTATCAAAGTTGATTTATCGGAGATTTCGATCGACCACTTGATCACGCCATGACCACATAGTTTCACCACCTCTCTCCCTGCCGCTTCTTCTGCCTATAGCTGTGTGTGATCCAACATTGCCACTGCTCCAGCTGTACTCAGCACAGTGCGTCAACAGCAGCAGCAGGCAGGGTACTATGCGCATGTCGAAGATCCGCGCTATACGCTCAGTACTAGTGTTCGTTGTTGTTGCCATCGGCATTGGCCTATGTATGTACTACGCAATGTGTGACCGGCATTTTTTGCTCGATACCGATCATCGCCGGATCGATATGTTCGTCGACTCGAGTACAACAAAAACAAATCGTTCGTAGAGTACAAGCATCGTGTACAGCAGCGTTCGTACGAAACATGTTTACAGTAGTTACTGACTGCTGTGTGTCCTACACTGCAAACCGATATATTATAGAGCCAGCTGAAAGGGGATCGGTACACGTACGCACGTTCTGTTGTCCCAGTACGCGTATCTTCTGCTGTCGTAAACGTATCAGACCACATGGCATGTTACAGCAGTAGTACTGGTGTACCTGTACAAGCTATTCTACTGCTGTAGGAGATCCTGCAATGCGTTTTAGAGTGCGTAAAAAACACGATGTATCGGTTGTACGAGCACTGCTCTAGCGTAGAGGTCACACTGCGGTTCCTAACTTTTTCGTTTCGGAGCTTCGACTCACACCATTCACGTTTTTTTTTTCTTCACTTTTGTTTTTTTTTGTTTCAGTACATCAACCTTGCTTTTCTGAACGTATGTTATAATACGAGTTGTGTGATTTTACCCCAAGGCAAACAGTTTGGGCACGCTTACGCGTGGTGTGCGTGAATGCCTCAACATTTCACAGCTACTCCACATACTTGGGGATAAAGCAAAGCATGTTCGAGAAAATACTGCTGTAGGTACTTCGTACACTCGCAGTATTTCGGATTTTTGAGGTTTTGTACTCAGAATCTACTACTACTGCGCACACTTTCGGGCTCGCGCTAATATCGGGGTTCGCTACTTCTGCTGTCGTGAATACTCCCTGTCGTGCTTCATATATTTCGGGGTTCTGTACCGCGGGTACTGCGAGTACTAGTCGAGCAGTATTGCGTCCGTTGGTAGTGTTCGTACTGCTTCTGCGAGTACTCGCAGTACCGAAATACCCTCAATATGCCCAGTATACTTCGAGTATGAAGTATACTTCGACCGTCTGTACACCCTGTCGATAATTTTCAGGCCCAATGTTCGGCACGAAACACTCCCACATAGTTCCACGAGTGGGAGTTGGGGATAATCGCTTTCGCTGGGGACATCTCGAGTACTTCAGAGCACTGCAGTATTTCGATTTATGCTCTGCGAGGAATAGATACTGCGAATACTCTCTCGAGGTTCTGTACTGCGGATATTGCCTGTACTCCAAGTGTTTCGTGTTTCGGTACTACATGTGCTCTCGGGGTTCGGTACTGCTCATACTCTCATTACTCTCAGTATTTGGGCCTTCTCAGTACTCGCAATATTTTGGCCGCCAGTACTCCCATACTCTCAGTACTCGGACTACGATTTAATCTGTGAAGCCTCCTTAGGTTACCCTGAGCACCAAGAAAAAAATATTTTTGGGCGGGATATAGGTTGTATGCGCTATATCTTACTCAGCCGGCCACAAAGTACTTATGTACAAGGCGCTTCGCTCAGGAAGGAAAAAAGTACATCATATTATGCGAAGCGAACAGAGGTCCACGATACCAGTTTAGTGTTTTCAAGGATCGTAATTGCAAACCGGCGACTTGATAATGCCAAGAGTCCCGCCGCCATGCTTCAGGAAAAAACAGCTCCGACGTCAGCTTGGATGCCACATATACGCTTCGCGTCGCGGATGTCGTACGTACGTGCATACACCCCAGGTAGGGTACTACTGTCTGTACTTATTTTCTTCCTTCGATATGCTCTATGTCAGTACTGTATGTACGAAGAAAGCGAAAGCACAGCACGGCACAGCAGCAAAAACAATGAAAATGAAACCGAAAACTCGGAAAGGAAAAAAAATCCCCGTCCCCTCTCGAGTAATATTCTTCTGCCTGATTGGGACACCTTACACCCGGTCGAAAAGAAAAATAGAAAAAATCGCACAGAAGAGCTTTTCTCTCAGCCTCGTACGCCGCCCGCCCCTCTCGCGACCACCTCGCTACCGATTCGGTCCGGGTAAACCTTTTATCACTCTCTGCCACAATCAGCCCCGTCGCCCGCCGCGCGTGAAGCCCGGTGCTCACCGTGGCCGTCGTTCGCCAGCTCGATAATGTTGGTGTTCAAACTGCACACCTCCCTCTTTCAACTTCAGCGTGGTCGCAAAAATAAGCACCGCTTGAATAGCATCTTGCACTCCTGAACGTCCTTTATAAACTCGTACATACTCTATCAACAATCATAATAAATCGAAGCCAGACAAAGCCCGTTGATGCATCCCTCGTGTCTCGAGGCACACGCGATGCCTAGGCACGAAAGCGGCGACCGCGCTCCTTGCAACCCCCCCTCTACCCGCCAGCACCCGCTGGCACCCGCGACGGTGCCGGGTCCTCCCGCGATGCCGTGCTCGGAGAACACGCACGCACACGAAACGAAAGAAGAAAAAAGGAAGGAAGGACCGAGAAAACAAAGAACTGCTGGAAAGGTCCGGCAAGTAATGAAAGGAGGCGGTTTGGAAGTGGGAGCTCTGAGAGGCCAGGGATGCACCAACCGAGCACGCTCAGGGGTTGTGATCTAAGTATGTAGTTCTATTATAGCAATATACCGCAACCTCGACCTCACGCAATTTTTTTGTAATTACGTTTACGCCGCATACATTGAATTGATCGCCGCGAGTAATCTGTTCAGTAGGTTCGATCCACCCACTACCGGTACCCTAATTTATTTCGTGTGCCCGATGACAAGAAATATTAATTACCTCTATTTCCAGTACGAGTTAAATAAATTGAAATTCAGGTCTCTTATTTTAATTGTTTTAGTCAGATTGCATCTCCAAATCGAAAAGTAAATATTTTTTGTACTAATTGACTCACACCATTACCGCAAACAGTATAGTTTGTGCTAAAAAATTTGTGTGTGTTCTTCACGTTAATGCCGGCTGGATGCAGCTACTACGTACTTCCAAACAGCTGTGCAGGATTTCATACCAGTGTTATTTCGCTCTTGCGCCACTCCCCTAGACACCTCCCGGAGGGAAACCTCGTACTAGCGTATACCTGGTAAATATTTATGTATACATACTTCATACCAGGTACCAGGTACCTGGTACCTGGTATACAATAGCAACCCCAACCCACGAAAAGCAATTTGCTGCGGGAAAAAAGGGACAAAAAATGGCGTTTTTAACCCAAGTTCTCGAGTTGGGTACTCTGTGCTCTGTGGGTCTATGGGTTGGTTGTATCAATAGCATAGCAAACGGAGCAACTTCTGGTTCGCCTGTGGGACCAATCAACTCCTCATGTTTGTCGGTTTCGATTTTGTTCGCAACCCACTCGGATTGTCGCACACACCGTGAGACGATGCTTCCTTTCGATCTGCAACTTTACTATTTCACACAAAACCTGCTGTTCACTAAATTTATATCTAAAGCAGTGCTACTGCCGTCCCTGGAAAACACACAGAACCAAGGAACCAAGCGGGGGAAAGGCAAGAGGCGATACAGCGGCGAAACAGGCAAGGGAGTCAAAGCTAGGAAGACTCGCCCTGCCCCCTGCTTCTGCTCCCCGCTGTTGCTGCGACGAATTGAATGCGGTCCTACGGCTTGTATACACAAATGAGAGGGGAGAGGGGAGAGAACTGGCCCAAAGAAAAAGGAACCGCTCTTGCTCGGGGACTCGGCGGCCGGGTGGCGAAGCGTCTACAGCAGTTCCCCCCGGAAGTGACCGCGAGTCTCGGGGGCACGACGAGACTACTGCTGTACCATGGTAAATAGTAAATACAACGATATCAGCATCGCGTGGCCCCGCTCAATTTGATACCTGGTATGTATGTGCCCGGCACAGCAGAAGTAGAGTACTGATGTCTGTAGTAATAATACTGCTAGAGGCTGCTATTGGAAAACAAAACTCTTGTGCCATGATCATGTCCCGAAATGTAAGAAGCCTTTTATTATTGGTATTCATGTCAAATTGTCCTTACATTTTCAGACAGAGAGCACCGCTGTCTGTCTCTCCGTACTCGTCCTCAACTGTTTTGCTGTTGCTGCTGTTGCTCTGTCTGTGCTCAAGGAGCACGCAGAACAAGCTCAAGATGGTTCCGCAGCAGCGAAAATATCAAAATGTCTGCACAGGAAAAGAAGAACATTCGTCCCATCGATCGATAGATAGGTCAGGCCACAGCAGAGACAGGTAGACAGAGAGAGAGCCGAAACTCAAGCAGAGCAAGAGGCTAACAATGCGCACAGGTAATAGCGCCCGTGGCACGCTGCCGCGCCGCTGGCTCGCCGACCGTACCGAGCGCTAAGCAGAGCTCCTGCCTGTTTGCTGCGCAGTGTATTGAAGAACCTCTCCGGTTCTCTCGCTCGGCTCGAGCTGATACAGTAAGTACCAGAGTACAGAGAGAGAGAGTTGCAGAAGAAAAATACTTTGCAACATAAACACACACACCCTGAAGCAATGTGCCACGCTTCAAACATACGCCGTGTTTAGGAGACACACCTCTTCGTCCACAGCTCGAGCTTCCTCTGTTGTTGTGATCCCAGGCTGAGGGATGTCCATGCTTGGCTCCATGCTCGTGGCGCCGCTGCTGTATGCCTGCAGCATGTCCTCGTTTTTCTTGTTTTCTTGTTAACTTCTGGAGTTCATCAATTTCCGAAGCTGAATGAGTTAGGGGAGCGGGGACATTTTAGACCCGCATATCCTAACGTATCCTGAACGTTGCGCATGTACGACACTCATCGCTGCATATACTCGTACTACTCTTCTTTGTACCTGACAAGTTGTGATATCTGAGTATCAGAACGAGCACTAATACTGCGATGTTGCTAACATTATATATTGGCAATAGTGCAAGTACTATCTGTTCGTTGTATTCGTACAATACTATTGTAGTACCCAATCCCAGATACGGTAGGAGGTGCAGTAATGACACCTGCTGCAGTAGTAATCGTAATATATAATAGTAGAACTGGTAGTAGGACTGCTGTACAACAACAGCAGCACAATACAGGGCAGGGAGTAGGGTAGCCTGAGCGCCAAGCACCAAGGACGCATGTCATGCATCGTTTGCGTCTCAATATCTATCCCGCCGGTGGTATCCATTCCAAACTGAAAACATGAAGAACTTCCTGCACCCAATGCGAAGTTCTGTTCATACCTACCGTAACATGCGCAGTGAATCGGAAACACACGATATCGCACGATCCGCGTACGTACGTACCTGGTACGATACGTTTCGTACGGTGCAGGCAGCACTCCAGACAGCAGCCGCTGTAGTCAGCACAGCCACGGGTTGGTGAGTGATGGTGGGAGCGGGGGGAACTCTATTCTGTAGTTGAGAGGGTATACCCGCGGGCATGTTCATTGTTATTCTTACTATTACGGAGGGCCATAGTTAACAGAACCAAATATTGTTGGTAAAAATGGTTAAACATATAGGTTTTTATGTGTACCATATCTCCTGTTAACTATGGTCCCCCGTAATACTATTAATAGGCTTGCCATCCGACACTGTGCAGCATGTCATGAGCTTTCACGTCTTTTTTTTTTTTTTTTTTTTTTTTTTTTTTTTTTTCTCTCTTGCGCTGACTCTCCGTGATTTTCATTTCATTTTTTCTCTTCCTCTTCCTTTTCTGATTGATAAGCCGTACTCAAGGAGCCGTGTGGCGTGGTTGGAAGACGAACCTGCTCTGCTCGGCTCGTATTGTCTGACGCCAAGGGGCTGGGCATAGTTGACGAACGCAGGGCGGAGACGGCAGTCTGGGTAGCAAGGTACCAGGCGGATTAGCAGGGAGAACCTGGCTATACTACTCGTACCACAAGCTGCTGCCGCCACCTAGAAGGTGCTTTGGGCTTTGGTCTGCCTGTTATTTCCCCTTTGTTATTTTTCCTTGTTACTTTCTCCTTGGTTCTTTGTCTCACTCTGTTCACAAGCAGTGGTGTCTTTTGTTATTTCTTCTTTTTTCCAGCTCGTTCTTTTTCAAGTGTAGGCCACCTCGCCTGCGGGGGGGGGGGCACGACAGATTGTTTCTCTTAGATTTTGCTTTCATTTTTCTTCTTTTTCTTTTTCGACTTGTCTACCTTGTTTTGTTTTCTCTTTGATTGTTTCTTTTCGTTTCACTATTTCATAGATTGCGTATGTCGTGCCTGTCGTATCTAGTATGATGACATGGCTTTGCATTGCCCACTGCAGTTCACACTGCACACGTGGCAACGTAGTATCTCTGTGGCGTAGCTTTGTGACCACAGAACTTGTATCTCTTCTAGGATGGAAGAATCGGCACGGACACTGGTTGTGCTGGATGTCGACGGGTAGAAAGAACGGTTTAATGTGAAGAACACACACACACACACACACACACGTCGATCAATCAAAACAATCCTGAAAGACGAAATCTCCGTATGTATGTATACAAAGGAAACCTATACACCAAACATACCTATCTTCCCTGTCTACTTCCTTTTATGTTTTATCTACGATACTCTATGTGTTGTCTTTGCTCCCTCCTACGTCTTGATATATATGTACTCGTTATACTTCTATTTTTCTTAAATCCTAAGCCGCATCCAAGCTCCATCCCCACGCCATCGGTGTGGGTCTCTGTCATCTCCCCCCCCCCTGCTCCTTCTCGATTCCTGACGACCCCCAAGCTGGAGTCTAAATCGCGATACCCTCCTCGAAATAAATGGCGACCTGCAGTGTGTATCACCGAGACGATCTGGAGTAGTAGGCGTTCCTTCACCAATCATTTCCTCCCCCCCCCTCCCCCTCCCCCGACTGCACTTACTTACTTAGTCTAGCTGCCAGCTGGTCGATGAACTTACTGCCCTTTACCCCGAGAACTATGGATATGAACAGTTCAGTTTAGACATTGATGTCATCTTATTATATTGATGTGCGCATTCTTCGTCTCGTGTATTTATAGGCAGTCGAATTTCGTTTTTTCACAATGGTTTTTCGGATCTTCCTATTAATATAGGGCTCCAGCACCTTTGTGTGACCACTGACCACGGATTCGTTCGTTTGAGAGTTAACGTGAGAACAACGACAAGTATACGTACGGTCCATGCATGACCATTTGTCCATTCACTTTGCAGTGCATATCTATTAAACGAAAAAAATGTAACGTTAAACAACAATGGCCGCGACCGCCGTCGCGAGCTACGTCGACAGCCGCCGAGTTTTTTTTTTTTTAAATGCAACATTTTCGAACGAGATTATCCCGAAGTTACCCCGAAATCACCCCGAAATACCCGAAAGTGGGCGCTTTAACCCATTTAGAACCGCAGTCCTGTTTTGGGGACAAACTACTTGAAATTTGACTGGTTTGCCCCCAAACCGGGACTGCGGTTCTAAAGGAGTTAACTCATTTACAACTGCAGTCCTGTTTTGGGGGCAAACTCCTTGAAATTTGAGTGGTTTGTCCCCAAAACGGGACTACGGCTCTAAAAGGGTTAATGGCACCCGCACGCAAATCATGCTCACAGATTAAGCCTTACTGTTGTGCTGTACAGCGCAATGACAACCAAAGGGACAATTATACGTACGTACATCCGATACATTGGACATATAGTACGTGCGATACGATACAATCATATATTATTACATGACATATGTGGCTGATATATCAGTCATGGTGTATACCAGTACCAGTACCAGGGGCAAGCCTCACTCAAACGATCCGCCGGCAGAATTCGTACGTTTACTTGCGCTCACGCCGAAACCATACCCAGCCACAGGTCCTTAAGGAGAAGACACCATGGCCTCTATACATACATGCCAAAACCACGCCAGTCACAGAAACTAATGGCCTCTCAACACGCCAAAACGATATTTTTACGGAGTGATTTACCCAGTCACCGCACATATATCTTACCCCCCCCCCCCCCCCCCCCATTATCACAGCCGTATCCTCCTCCACCTCCTTCCTCGCCGCCTTTTTTTCGCCTCCCCCTCCCACTTGTTGGGCACTTGAGTGCTTTGAACGACGCTAAAAACCCGGTATTTCAGCGCAGCTGCTGCTATCGCCTTTCTTTGCTGGTTTCTTGTCGTCAGCAGTGTTCTCGCCCCCCCCAACCCTATAATAGCTCTGCTGGGTGCGTGGGTGGCCCCAACAGAGCTCTGCTGTGAGCGCGTGTGTGCTGTATCGGGCAAACTATTTTCAGTATAGTATACCAATTACCTGATATTATTTTTAGTATGTAGGTTCATCTGGGTCCGTGTCAGGTGGCGGCAAGCACAAGTAAGTGTACGAATATCTCGGGACGTGTCGCTTTTCTCGGAAAAAAAAAATATCTCCGCGCGTGGGGCTTGATGAAAGGAATCGTTTGCCGCACCCTTTTTAAAAATCGTATTGCTACATACAGTCAGTAGTTTTCCTAAATGAAACGAATGAAGTCGACCTTCTAGATCCAGTTTTTTTGTTTTCTTGACATTTCAATCAAAATTTCACTTTTTCACAATAAATACAAAAAAAAAACGCGTCGCGAGATGTTGTTGAGAGCTGTCCAAATCCGTTTGAGATGTTGGAGATCATGAAAGTTCCCCGGTCCCAAGAAACGATTGAAGTGTTCCTGGTTTATCTAGGATACAAAGACTCGGAGAGCAAAAAAAAACTCTCCTTGGAGACCTGCTCCTAGAGACAGGGCGTTTGTCAGTGTCTTTGGATTTCGGAACATCTACCTCCACCCCGAGAAAACTGCTGTGCCTTGGTGCGGGGGGAAATTGTGGACAAATCGTCCTGCATGGACCATACATTCGTATACTCCAGATAGCAGGCAGGTGTGTTCCTCTTTCGTGTTCACGACTACCGTGCGTTTCGTACGGTGCAGGCAGCACCCCAGACAGCAGCAGCCGCTGTAGTCAGCAGCCACAACTAGGGTAGTAGTGGGAACGGGGATACTCTGCAGTGTTATAATGAGGCGAGCGAGCGAAGCGAGCCTTTTTTTACTTGGTTTTTAACCAAGGAAAACAAAGCCTCTTCAAAACGGCTCGGGTACGAGCGTAGGGTGCCTTGTTTTGAATTTTTCTGTATGTATGTGTGTGTGATTCAACATTTTTTTGGTCCACCTTTCACCACCGCGCTCGACGCACACGCCACCAAAATTCCAGTCCCCGCGGGCTCTGTGCACGCACACACACGCAAGACACTTCTTTGTCCTGGTGCTTCTACTTCTGCCTTGTACTTCCCAAACTTCCCGGCGAACATCACCTCTTCTTGGTTTCCCCCTATATCCTTCCATACTTTCTCAACTACGCTATCCCACCTTATTCCAGCTCGCCCGTTTGTTACTTTCTCCCATACAGCTCTATCAGCTATGGCCGGCAACCTCTTTTTTGGCATATTCCTTACTTTATATTGCCATTTCAACTTTCTCATATCCATCCCTGTTTGTCTGGCGTGGGTGCATTCCCAGTTCTGCTCTTAATACTGTATTACTAGTCGTACTTGAGCATCTTAGGATTTTTTTAGCTGCTGTCATCAGTAGTGTTTCCAACTGTTTTACGAGTTTCGCATTCCCTTCCCATACTTCTCCAGCATATTCTCGCTTTGGCACTATTTATCACATTCATCAGGATACATCTCTTAATCCTGGTGTCAAGGTGCGAGTCTGTTAGGATCGCATCCATCTTGCCTATGTGTGCTTTACCCTTTCCTATTACTTTTGCTATATATATATATGTGTACCCCAAGAGCAGTCTTTCGAGATCTCTACCCGAAGGTACGTATACTGGTCTACGATCGGCAATTCATCTTCTCCCCACTTCCAACTGAAATTTATCGGGTTCACCTTATCTTCGTTACAAACAGCTACTACTGCGCATTTCTTGACGTTCGCCGTCACCCTCCATTTCCTAGTGTATTCTAGCGCCTTCTCTATTTATTTGTTTCTGCAATCCTTCAGGTGTTTCTGATATCCCCACGAAGTCATCAGCAAACATCAATCCCGACACTGTATCTTCCCCTACCGTGACTCCCTGTCTTGCTGCTTCAACTGCTACTATCAGGTCGTTAATATATATCTTGCATAGGCTGGGTGACAGCGTACATCCCTGTGCAACTCCTTGTAAAATATCAACATACTTCGATATTCCCCGTCCAGCATCACAGCACTTCTCGCACATTCCGTCATATTTTTCATCATTTTCCACATATTTCCTCTGATTCCTAGTTCCCATATTTTTTCCCACAATCCATTTCTCCCTACTGTGTCGTAGGCCTTCTGTACATCTAGAAAGAAACAGTACGTTGGTAGTCCCGCGTCTTTCCTACCTTGGATTATCTTACCTAGAGTGTACACATACATGGTCTACGCAGCTACGGTTTGGCCTAAACCCTGCTTGCCCTTCGCTTATTTTGTCTTCCTTCCCCATCATCGTTCCCATTCTATCGTTCAAAATCTTACAAAATGTTCTGCCTACTGTGCTTAGTAGCGTTATCCCTCTATAGTTCCCCGGGTCAGCCTTATCTCCTTTCTTGAATAAGTTTACTACTACTCCTTCTCTCCACCTCCTGGGTGCGTACTCGTTTTTCCATATCCAGTTATACAACATAACCAGCATGGTAAGCATTCCTTCTCCCCCGTACTTCATAAATTCATTTACTATCTGATCTGCCCTTGCTGCTTTTCTATTCTTAAGTTTAGCTATACATTTTTTCACTTCTTCCCTTGTGAACTCTCTCTGTAACCCTTCCGAACCACTGTCTTCCCTTTCTGATGCATCTACGTTCGCCTCTGCCCATGCGTTGATTTCCTTCTCGAATTCTGCGTCGAACGTTTCGTTGGCTGTAGGTGTTCCTAGCTTACGGTAATGCTCGACTAGTACTTCCCTTTTTCCCTTCGAACTACGAACCATTTTACCGTTCTGTGCTCTTAAGGTAGCTATTCCCGTGTCAGCCTCTCCTGCTTGTTTGCACAGTATCCCTTTTATCCCTACCCACATCTGTTTCATCCCGCCCTCAAAGTCTTCATTCGTTTTAGTTACTACGTATTTCCATATCCCTTTCTTCTTCTTCTCTACCATCTCTTTTACTTTCTTTCTAGCTGTATCATATTCCTCCCATCCTGTCGTAGTTTTACTCGATGTATACCTTGCGTGTGCCTTTCTCCTTACTGTTGTAGCCTCTTTCACTTCTTCATCAGTGCCGCTGTTACTAATGTTTTCAGTAATTCATCAGTAAGGATAGTATGTAACAGCAAGCAAGCGTGTGATCAGTGCCGCCGTAGCGCATTGCTTGAAGTTTTCAAGAAGCCTCAACAGGGGGGGGGAGGGGAGGGGGGAGGGGGGGCAGCAAGCGTGCGGCGAAGCATGTTCGCCTTCGCACGAGCCCAAAGGGGGAGGAGAGGGGGCAGAAACCAGCGTGACCAACGACAGGAGGTAGGTGCCGCAGTGAGTTCAAGCCGCCAAAGGAAGGGCGGCGGGAGGGGGAGCAAACGTGTCCCAAGGCGCTGCAACACAACAGCAGTACGCACATCCGTGCGACTAAGTTAGAAAAACCAACGGGAGAGGAGCACGAAAGCGTGATCAAACGGGGTACACCCATCCCTTAAAGTTTGGAAGAAGTCATAGATAGGGGGCAATGGGGCAAGAAAGCCGTGGCTATAGAGGTGCTACTGCTGTACACCTGCTCGCGTGTGGAAAGAAGCCAAGGGGGGTGGGGAGGAGGAAGCATGCTTAGTCAAAACGGGGCTGGCGCGATATGACCCAAGAAAAAAACAAAACCTGTGTATCTCGACCTCTCGGTCACCCTGCCCATGCCACATCCATCCTCTGTGCGAAATTCTCAACGCGAGGAGAAAGGTGGGGCGGACCTCTGTGAACAGCGCAACGCAGTAAGAACAACGAAGTGTGTAAGAAAATGATGCCGGCACCGGGCACACGTGTGGAGGCGTTCCCTTCGGCCCGCGCACGGGGAGAGACAACGCTTTCTTTCCGCAACTCAGGCAGAGCATCTACTGTAACTGATAATCGCTTTCCACCGCATGATCTAGATCTTTCAGGGCAGATAGATAACCTATACCTGATCTATATGATCTGTATGATCTAGCTCATGTTCCCGGGTGGTGCCATACAACAATCTGTATGATCAACGGTAGGATGTTATGTCTCCCGGGCTGGATCTCAACTATTGTATGTGTACAGGTCTTTCACAGCATCTTCTCAGGAAGACAGGTTAGGATGCACATTGTTCATCCGGATCGCGTGATATCCGACGTGTGGACGCTTCTGGGCTTGAGAATATACACTGATGGGCGTTCGAGCTCTTTCAGTTAACGATTTATTTCGAAATGGCTTGTAAGCTGAAAATGGCGTAGAACGCGGGAAAGTTATCAAAATCAGACTGCTCAACCAAGGCGCATGCATCGAAGGCACAGCAAACTAGGCGGAGAGTCCGCCGTTACGCTGTGTTGCCGGCTACCGATACTCTTGGCTAGCGGTATGAGGGAGAGTCGATCGTTCGAGATTGGGTTGACGAGAAAAAAATGAAACTATTGCCTAGGCGAATCAGTAAAGGGCACCCCCCGACTGGTAGAGTTCATGCGATGATGATGATAATGATGCTGGCTGTGTGCCTGCAACCTGATCGGGTGAGATGATGCCAAGGGCGCTTGTGTTCCGCGTTTTGATCGACGTACATAGTGACCGCAACATCAACCAATATTACGTACATAGGAACCTTAAACATCTATATTGGTGTATTTCAGCACCGGCGAAAACAAAATGTTTCGGATCCCTAATCATGTGTCCGACGAGGCGACCGAAGCCTGACTCAAAGTTCCTTCCCCCTCCTCCTCTGAGCAACTGCTCCTCGGAATAGAGTGTAGTACAGTTGCCTTTATCGATCTGAGAGCGATAATTTTGTTAACTTTTGACAAAACTAAACGTGGAGAGGATCGAGGGGTCTATTTCCAGTAACACGTGCTACCAAAGACAACATAAACGCGCCGTAAGATTTTCACGTCCGACCTGAAAAAATCTCGCAAAAAATAGTCATGTATGAGTATATAAGCGCGTGTGTGTTTGTATCTTCTTGAGGACCGAAGGTCTCGACCTCACAACAGCATGCTACACGTACGTACGTACGTACCTGGTATGCATTCCGAGAGCCCATGCTTTGTACGCTCGCGGGCGAAGGCAAAAGGGGCGCACGCACCCATCATCACGTCGTGTGAACGGAGCCGGAAAACAAACAGCTGTACATAGGAGTATATATATGACACTTGGTATAATAGACCTTTCTTTGCCGAGTTTTCGACACAAGAGGGGTGAAAAAGTACTGGGTGAATGAATCCTTGCAGTACCGCCGTCCCGTCTAACAAACTACTCGAAAAATTTGAGTGCTTTGCCCCCAAAACGGGACTGCGGCACTAGAAGGGATATAACCCCATTGAGGGCCCCGAGAAAGCCGACCTCCAAACCACCCCACACAACCGTGTGCTTGCATCAATCGTACACGAGCAGCACGCGGCCAGCAGCACACAGAAAGGTAGATGGCCTTGCGGCCGCGTGCTCTCTGTACGAATCCTCGGGTTGTAATGTAACTAATAACTTGGGACACCAATGCTCTGTTCTGTCACCCCCCAACCACGCAGTGACCGTAACGCTTTCGCCGTCAACTCTTCCCTCTCTTACGTCTCAAGCGAGGGTGTGAATGTTTTAACCTTTCGGAACCGCAGTCCCGTTTTGGGGACAAAACACTTGGAATTTGAGTGGTTTGTCCCCACTACGGGACTGCGATCCTAGAAGGGTTAATACGGCAATAGATTCATGCTGCGAAAATAGAGAGGTGCGCTTCGTTTTTCCGAGGCTCCTGACCCTATGCTATTATTACGGGGGACCATAATAAATAGGACCAAATAGTGTTATTAATATTAATAGTAAAAATAGGGAAATAATTAGATGTTGTGTGTACCGTAGGTCCCTATTTACTGCGGTCCCCCGTCAAAAAATGAAGGTGCAAAAACCGATCGGACGATCCCATGGCCTAGATAGGTACATCCCTGGTATCGTAGAGACACAAATAAAAGGTATTCCATCGATAAGTCATTCCTCATAGGGTAGCTACAGGGCATGCCCGTATTGGGTAGCTACAAGGCATGCCTTTTTGCATGGCTACAAGGCATGTCTTGCTGGGCGTACAAGACAGGCCTCATAAGGCATTCCTTATTGGGTGTAAATAACACAATAATGCCTTGCTGGGCTTAAGGCATGCCTGTGTATGGGGCGTAATGTATGCCTTCTTGGGCACTAAGCATGCCTTATCGGGTGTAAGGCATGCCTTACCTACCCAATAAGACATGTCATATTGGGTGTAAGGCATGCCTTATTGGGCACAAGGCATGGCTTATTGCCTTATTGGGTGTGACGCATGCCTTATTGGGCAGCTATAAGCCATGGTTTATTCGGCATGAGGCATGCCTTGGTGGGCATAAGGCGCATTATTCCATATCAGGTCGGTAGTTCCTCGGTTAAGGAGCCTCGTCCCAGTCAGGAATACGTTCGTGTCAAAAAGCGATACCGCCATCGCAGCACGCGTCTCTTACTCGAAATCATAACAACCCCCCACCGACTTTACCGAGGAAAAATCTCGGAACGTTCCAGGATGATATCACGAGGAGTTACAGTGCGGATTATCAACCATTACGTCCAACGCAATGACAAGCCAAGTTGTGTAACACACACCACCGGGAAAAAAAACAGGAGCGATACAACGGCCGGAAGCAGCCACCACGCCCATAACGGGCGGCGCCTATAGCGCCCCCGCCCCCACCATCAATCAGCACCGGTCGAACCGTATGAACGAGGAACGACAGCAATAAAAAAAAAGAAGAGAAAACAAAAAAGAGAAAGACATTACACCCCTACCACCCACATTAAGAGAATGTACGTAACCAACCCTCTGCGGAACGCGCAACTACCGATTATGACTATCAAAACCCCCAAGACACTGAACACTCTAATATTTCCCATTCGATTCCGTCAACCCCCCCCCCAATCCCCTACCCCCTACAGGCCAAACACAACTCCATATTACACACACCATGTTAGCACCGGCAACTCCTTTGCACCCCCCTCACGGGAGATGCCCTGAACCCCCCCCCCCTTCCCCCTCCCCTCTCCCCTGGATCAAACATTGCAGTACCGGGAACTACTTTGCCCCGCCTCCCGAGCATGCTGAGTAGGCGTCCTATACCCCTCTCCCAGCGTCAGGTCATTCGACACTGCCCATGTAAATGCGAAAAAACTACGGACAAAAGTTGCCAAGTTCCGCCTCACGAGCGGCTCTTTATGTAGCAGGATGCAGCCCACCCTTCGCCTTCCACTCTCGCCCAACACCTCGCGTTCCGCTCCGCGCTTGCTTGGTGCAAGCATAAAATGCGCCTGATCAGTGAAAACCCAACGTGCTCCGTCCCGGCATGGTAGGGGCATGAGGGTCTATGGTCACGTCATATGACTACGGCCATGTATAACATGAGTACACCCCCAAACCCCTCCGCACGGTCTCGCGAGAACATGCCTGCACCCACCAAGACTAGCAAAAAATGAGTACATACCCCCCTCCCCCCCGCCTATCCCCTGCACCAAAAACGCCTTTGCAATGTCGCACCTATTTATAGTACCTGGAACTCTTTTGCGCCGCCTCCCGAGGAGATGCCCTAGACCCCTGCCCCTGGCACCACTTTTGTATCAGTCAAGGAGGTACCCTGGACCTCCTATCCCCATCCCCTTGGTTAAACACCGCCTCAAAATATTCACACTATTTGTAGTGCAGGGAACTCCCTTGCACATTTCCCTGAGTAGATGCTCTATACCCCCCCCCCCTGTCCATATATCTATGGTCATACGACTACGGCCATGCATGAGATCGAGTACATCTCGCCTATCGAGTAACTGTCCATCTATCCCCTGGGCCAACCCCCCCCCCCCCCTATCCCCTGGACCAAAACACGCCAAATACGCCCCTCAGTATCACACTGTTGTACTAATAGAGTCGGGAACTCCTCTGAGACCCATCGCGAGGAGTTGCCTTGGACCACGCTTGGCGTCGGGATGTAGGCGCGGCCGGCCGCATCAACCGGCCTCTGCCACTGCTGCTGCTTTTACCCTGGTGCCGCTGCCTGTCGTTGAGCTTGGACACGAGTTTCGCCGTGACGGCCAGCATGGCAGCGGGCGTGAGCACAGCGCCCGCGAGAGTCCACGACACACCGTTGTAGTACCCCCAGGCTAAACTTGCCGCTGTCTGAACTCACCCCCCGCCAAAACAAAAAAAAACAAGCGCACGGGCAAGCGGGCAGACGGACAAACAGGCAAACAGAAGCGCGAACGAACAAACAAGAGAACAAACACATACAGTAGTCAGACAAGACAGGCAGATAGACACAGAGAGAGAGAGGAACAGACGGGCAGGCAGGCAGGCAGGCAGGCAGGCAGACACCATATGGATGAAATAAGACACAAACGAGACACACGAAGCAACGAGCAGACAGACGAACATACAGCCGAAGAGACAGACATACAGCACGGGCGGGCAGTCGAAAAAGGATACAGAGTAGAACACCCGAACCAACAGCCAGACATCCACGCAGACAGGCAAACCAACAGGCAAACGACAGACATACAGACGAGAAAAACAAAGAACGCGAACAGATGGGGGAAAAAAAAGCGGAACTACCGAAAGGGGGGTGGGGGCAAGCAACAAACAACCGACAAGTTCAAGGGCCACACTCCTGACGAACGCTAAGTACAAAAACAAAACAAAAAAACATTCGCGACACTCGAAAAAAATGGTCGTGCTTAGTGCGTTACGCTTGTGAAAATAATAAAAAATAGAACTGGTGTTTACACATCGTTTGTTCTTTCGCACTTTGTTTTTGAAAAGAAAAAGCTAAACAAAACACGCACACACATTCAAGCACACATCCGACAGATCATTGATCCTCACCTCAGGATCTACATATCCCGGGGTAGATTAGACTTACTGTAGATTAGACTCCTGGTTTTGACGACCTAGAAGTAGCTCATGTTGCCGGGTGAGAACGACATTCTGCATGGTCTAGAACAGGTTTTCTGGGTAGTATCTGTACAATACAGATCCCGCACAGCAGAACACCTCATAACGGTAGGTGAGAATCTACAGTAGATGATCTACCTGTAGATAGATGGATCGCGGTATGACCGTTCGGCAAGTGGAAAGTTTTCTCATTGAAAAAAAAACAAATGCTGTCACGATTCGTGAAAATATATATTATATATATACCTGGTATATATAGATAGTAGATTTGCGAAAGCGCCATGGATTCCGAGTTTATTTTCATCATTTTTTCCGTTCGTCTGTAAAAAGTCCGTTTCGAGAAGCGACAAGCGAAGGGCCGCATCGGCCGCCGCCACCGCCGCCAGCAGTACCAGCACCAACATCGCCTCTCGACACCACACTCTTCGCGCGGCGAAACCACTGCTTTGCAACGCGCGTGAAAAGACAGCAAGAACCTAACAAGCCGAGTTTGTCGACAAAAAAACCCAATGCTCTTCATGCCCCCACCTCGTTCGTGCTCACACAATCTGCGGATCGAAGCTACTGTTTTATCCAGACCGCCAGCAAAGCAGAAACTCTCTTCACACGATCCAAGATGCACCAGGGAGGGTACGCACGTACCTGGCACGTTCGCTTTGCACAACATAGCTCAACCAGAGTCGGGCGGGGTCCGTATGACAACAGCTCCTCCCCTCACACACCTCTTCGCCTACGTGGGATAAAAATGACACACACACACACTTGCTCGCCTCCTCGTGCGGCACCTCTCAAAACCGGGGGGGGGGGAAAACATCAAGGGTGTTCAACCTGGTCGGGCCAAAAAAAAACTCACGAATCGGGTCGGGTGGCATCGTTAAACCCGACCCGACCCGACTCGACCCGACTCGACCCGACCAATGAGATCTCTGCATACCTCTTGACCCGACTCCACCCGACCCGTAAGTTTTAAAAAGGCCCTCTGGCCCGTGAAAACCGTATATCACGTACAACAACACACCCGACGATTTTCAGACCCGAGTTTTTTCTAGACGACAGGGGAAGGACTTATATATCAGTGTTGGATATCGAAACCAGAAACGTTTCGGTAACGATATGGCCGAAATAACTTCGATAACGAAAACGATAACGATAATTGTCGTTTACCGTATACCAGGGCATATATAGGGCTGTTTGTTGCCGTGTCCTCTATATCCCCCTGGGAAGCGTTCGGCCTTTTATCGGCTTATCGTACCGTTATCGCTTCTCGAATTATCGAAACTATTATCGAAATATCGAACTTTTGTTTGGTTCGATTATATTTTTTTCTTTTAAATCGAACGATATATCGAAAGTTTCGGTACGATATCCAACACCACCGGTAGAATATATACACCTAGCGACGCGTCTGTGCAACCATTCAACCCAAAATAATTCCAAAAGCCCCCATTTTCGTTATGTGTGCCCTTTGGATAAAGCCGGCTCTGAAATTCGTCCGGGCGGGGCGGGGGGGGGGGGGGGGGGGGGGTGTTCTCTTATCACCCAGTGTGATAGTGTTATACGGCAGTCCGGGAAAATATAGACCTATGATATATGCATGACAGATTATCTACTGTAGGTTGCCATCTACGTATTTCTGTCCGGTACGTGAAGGCATGTTGTCTCACCTGACCGAGAAGAACGTGTACGAAGTTCTGCTGGTACGCGGTCTTGCTGATTTTGTGCCGGAACGCGCGCTGCGCCAAGAACGACCCCAGGGAGCCCCCCACCAGCTCCACCTGGTGCAGAAGGACCTCTGCGTGCCACCGCCGTCACCGCCACCGCCGCCACCGCCACCACCGCCGGCAAGCGAGGGGTTGACGGGAACGAGGGGAGGATAAAAACGACGATAAGTGTTCTGGTAGTTACCGTGTAAGCGTACAAGTCTTCACAGGTGCTCCCAGCACCTGGGAGTGAAAGTCAAATATCTCCGGGAGAAAAATACTACAGGTACATGCTCGCAGTAATTGGGCTTTTCTGTACCGCGGGGGATACTGCGAGTACTCGCAGTATTTCGAGATTCCGTGCCGCGGATACTGCCAAGTACTGTGGAATATTGCTTCGGTTGCAGTATTTCAGGGTTTTGCAGCGCGGGTACTGCCAAGCACTGGCAGTATTTCGTCCGTTGGTAATGCGAGTCCCGTGTCTACTCGCAGTACCAAGATACTCTCACATGCGCGCCATACTCGGAGGTCGGAGCCTACGTCGACCATCTGTGCGCTGACTCGATAATTTCATCCCCATTTTATACGTGGCAGAAATCACTCACTGATGGTCCCACGAATGGGAGACTGGAATACTTCGGGCGGGGGGGGGGGGGGGGGGGGGGCAAGACTGGAGTGCTTCGAGTACTGGCAGTATTTTGGGAGTATATTCTGTGAGTACTCGCCGTGTTCACGGGTTCAATACTCTTGATGATCTGAGTATTCCTTACTAAGTATTTCGGACGTTTTGTACTGCATGTACTGCTCGCACTCGGAGTTATGTACTGCTCATACTCCCAGTACTCGCAGGGCCTTCTATACTCCAGATGGGTGCCGGCATCCCCGGTGGCTTGGTAGGTGGCCCGCGTGCCTGCGTGCTGCAAGCAAGACCAATTCCGTGGGTTTGTTTCCAGTTTTTACCGGGTGCATACTCGCGCGTACGGTGGAGGGCCTTTTTCTTGCGTAAAAAAAAATGATCAGCGGAAAGCGCGAGAGCGTGAGTTAGCAACACTCGATGAAAATCGAGGAGCCAGTGGGAACGCCCTTAAAACGGGACTGCAGTCCTAAAAGGGGCAACGCGGACACCGAATTGTAGCATCCCCACATAAACACAGCAGTGGCCGGCCGTCGCTGTATGGAACCACCACCTCTATTTTATGTATCATCCGTCCCCCCCCCCCCCCCTGTTTGAAGTCCCAAGAGGGCTAACACCGAACTTTGCTAACTCGGCAGCTCTCGCGCGCTTTCAGCGATATGGGACCTATACATATACCCACGTATTTCGGACAAAAAAGAATAAAAAAGAAACTTTGACCCTCTTATATACAGCAGTACGCTCTACTGTACCATAAAACACAAGTCTGACTCTACTGAAATTTCAAGTAGTCTGTCCCCAAAACGAGAGTGCAGTAAGTGCTAAAGGGGATAATAAGAAACAAGAAACACAATACAAATATTCCAGGCTGGATTTCTTGTTCAAGAATGGGCGCATTCTACACTATCACGAGGGACCATATTAAATAGGACCTACGTTACACACAAAACCTACATGTATCGCTATTTTTACCAACAATAGTACGTCCTATTTACTATGGTCCCCCTTAATACTGTAGCTTCGGTACACCAACTCCTGAAGTAGTTTTTTTTTTTGGCAAATATCAGCCCGCCATTTCTTATGTTGCCCGTTTTCTTGTTTCGGGGGATCCTGCAGTCGTAAGTAGTATATACCATAATCAGAACCAAATAAGGCATGTGACACAAAAGGGGGCCACATGAATTTTCGGTACCATCGTGGGCTCCGATTCTTACTACATATGCCCACCCGGAATAGTAGGTGTCCCGTGTTTGTCCGTTCTAGTTTGAGCACGCTGCAAGACGGGTATCTATATGGCACAATATTACGAGGGTGCCTGCCGCACAACAACTCCTCGCTTGTACTCGGGACACAGAAAATCCACATACATCAAACCTCCGGCGGGGGGGGGGGGGGGGCAGGGGGGGGGGGGAGGCCACTCGATATCATGCATGGCCGTAGTCGTATGACCGTAGTAGACCCTCGCACCCCTACAACGCCGGGACGAAGCACACTGGGTTTTCACCGACCAGGCAGACATTGCTTGCTTACACCAAGCGCGAAGCGAAACGTGAGGTGTCCGGTGAGTCGCATGAACGTTGAGCTGCATCCATACTAAGAACCGCTTGTGAAGCGGGCTTGCGCACGGATGACAGCTTCACTGGGTCAAACATATTTCCCGGCGTGGCCACTTCCAGAGACAGCAATGGGGGGCGTGAACGTGACCAAGAGAGGACAAACAAACCACGCGACCCCCCCCCGCGCGCAGGCATCGAGTCCAGGACGACGCCGAAAAAAGGGGCAGGATGGGAGGCATACGGTGGGACGATAAAAGGCCTCTGATTGGCTGAAAAAACGTCGAAAAACAGTCGAAAGTCAAGCAGAGTAGGCAAAGTCGGGTGTGGCTGGGTTTTATCAGGCAAGAGCTAGTACAACACGTTTAGGGCAAATTGCAGGGCGCGTGGAGTGCGCTTGTGGTGTGATTCAAAGTATACCTGGTACACCTTTTTCTGGTCCCGAACGGACCCGATATACCTGTTTTCGGCCGCTGTCCGAAAAAAAAAACCGAAAAAATGTGTAACTTGAAAAAACTCACGAAAACAACCGAAAAGTGGGTTTTCCAAAAGTCGAAACCTGGTTGGTTTCAGAGTTCCGAAAATACTTGCTTGGGACGTTTTTCGATTTATCTCGGGGTTTATGTTGAACCTCGTGTGGGACCGGCAACCTCGCTCAGGTTTGAGTGTTATCTCTGACTCGAGCTCGCAAATCAATTTTTTGACTTTTTTTTTCGAAAACAAAATCCTGATTTTAGGGTATTATCTTGAACATAGTGCCGGAGCAGAAATGTAGCTCAGTCTTGAGTGTTTTTCGATTCTGAATCGACCATGTTTTTCTTGAATTTGTTTTTTTTCCACGAAATTTAATGTTGAGTTGTTGTGGATTTTTTCATCTTGAAGATGGTGCGGGGATTTCAAATTTTCTCGAAGTTAGAGCGGAAAGTACAGCAGTACGCGCACAGCAAGCGGTACCTCTTGGTACCTCGTAGGTTCGAGTTCCGAGAATCCCCTTTTAGGTTGCGCCTCGAATTTGTTTGACGGATTTTGTATATTGAATTTAGTGCGGGAGCGGTTATTTGCAAAGTTTTGAGTAGCTTTCTGTTTTTCAACTCCGCCTCGAGTTTTCGAAAATCCTTCTTTCGTTCATTTGTTTTCCCCGACTGTTCTTCAAATCGAAAAACAAATAATCTCGATTTTGGTGTGGAAACAGTAGCTTGAAATGAGTGTGAGGGTTTTTATCTTGAAGCTAATGCGGGAAATTTTCATCTTGAAGAAGAAAACACGGACCTTCTTGTGGAGCTCGTCGTAGACGCCGTGACTATTTGCCGTAGATTCTCCGAGCTGCGAGCAAGGCCTCGTGATTAAGTACCAAGTCCAAAGAAAAACAAACGTAAGGTAGTTGACCCTTTTAGAACCGCAGCTCCGTTTTGGGGACAAACCACTCAATTTTTAAGTAGCTTGTCCCCAAACGGGACTGCGGTTCTAAGGGGGGTAACGGCTTTTGTGTCCATCGCGCCTTCTGAATACTCAGGCCCCTCGCGGTAGTAGGCTACGCCGCTCATGTACGTATTGCAGCTGCTGTGGACGGCCGCTGAGTCCAATTTTTGCCGGGGGCCTTGCCGAGGCAAACATCGCCGCGTTGAATTTACGCCGCGGCGGCCATATATGTAGGTCATTGTTTGGTAAATTTCATGTTCGTGTAAATCGGTTGCCTGTGTTTTTCTGTTTGCTTGTTTGCTTGTTGGTTGGTTGGTTGGTTTGCTCGCTCGTGTGTGTGTGTCTTCAAAATGCTCTCTGTACACGCAGCAGTCGGCGCGCAGGGCCGGCGATACATCACTCGAGTGCCTATTCTTTCTTGCTCTCGTGCCGCTGTTTGAGCTCGCATCCTGCCGTGTGCCGGTCGTCGATCCCTCCCCTCCAGGATTTGTCCACGCTCAACGAGACATGTCGGCTTAGACGCTCGGTGCCAGGAGATCGCGTCCGAAACCAGAGAGTTAGAGTGAGAGAGTGCGAGGGGGAGGAGAAGGCAATGACTCGGGAGGGGGGGGGGGCAGGGTAACCAGGACCCACGATAGACCCAATAATCGCTTGTATCCCCTGACGTTCACACTCCATAGTTGTGTTCTAAATACTACTACTGTGTGTATATATATACTTCGAAGTATATTTTTATCATCACTTTTACTTTCCAGCCTAACTCGTAGGAGGTTTTACCCTCAGCGATCTTCTGGACAAGCCGTGGTCACAGGTGTCGCCCCTTCTCCCCCCCCGGTACGTGCATCCATGTTTTTATCGCGCATAGGGCTCGGCATTCTCACCGCTCGTCGATTATCATCGAATGCAGCTAACTCACACTCTCGCGCTTTTCGCTATTAAGAATCATTTTTCTTTTATGCAAGAAAAAGTCCCTACGAGTATGCACTCGGTGAGACTCGAATCCACGAAATCGATCTTGATAGGCACGTGGGCCACCTACCAAGCCACCGGGGATGCCGGCTTGCTATATGCTCCCCCCGTAGCAGCAGGGTTTGCTAGGCGTTAGCGAAGCACACATCACAAGGGGCGCGACGTCGCCATGCCAGCGAGCGACACACTGAGGGCAGAAAAGAGACCCGCGCCGCCGCGGGACCCGGCGTTCGTTTTTTTTTTGTCTCAAGCCTACTAGCGAGGCGAAGAACGCACCGTCGATCTTTGGGGTCATCACCGATCGATGCCTTCCGGACAGTCTGTCATCCGTGCCCAGAGCAATAAGGCTATTCCGCACTAGTACGTCATCTATATATACCACGCAAGATAACACCCTCTGGGACAATTTTCAATTCTCAATTTCGATGAGCTGGTTTATCTGACGACGGGAAGAGTGGAAACGCCGAGCGATGCGGCTACGACGGAAAACACACCTCGGCGAGTTTTTTTTTTTTTTTTTCCGACGCCATTATTTGCGTCCTGTGTGCCCCGTCCCTCAAGGCATGGTACGCATAAAACCGGCTCAGAAATGCGTCTCGGGGTGTGTGTGCTATCTTATCACCCGTGTGATAGTGGAAATATACGAGGGGCATCAACCCGTTTAGTACGGTAGTCCCGTTTTGGGGACAAACTGCTTCAAATTTTAATGGTTTGCCCTCAAAACGGGACTGCAGTTCTAAACGATTTAGGATGGCCACAGAAGGTCCAATTGTACCTTAAATTTCCCGTCAGAGTGGCATACGCGAATAGGGCAGGGAGCTAACCGCAGAGGCGTATGTATGCATAGGCACAACGTTAAGACGCCGCGTGGCACAGGACGGCACACAGAGGTGACCGACCGTTCACCGACTGGCGGAAGGGGGGAGGACAATTTCAACGGCGGCGGCCGGTGGGATGGGGATGCCGATCGGCGGGATTGGGGTACAACAAGACGTTCAAACAAACAAAAACATAAATAGCACCATCGATGTCACAGCAGAATACTTCTCGTATGATATGTGCCTGACTGCTGTGTTTTCTCGTCATCCAGTTTTGACGACCGGCGGATACCAATGCCCAAGATATCCCAGGCCCCCAGCGATAGCAAGCAAGCCCTATGATACGTAACAGCAGTTCGTCGCTGAAGGGTTTGCGTGAAAGCGTAGTCCCCTGTACCATTGATACATGGCTACCGAAAAATATAAAAACACCGTGAGCACCCTAAACGTGCTCTTTTGCATCTCCGGTAAAACTTTCCTTACAATTCTTCCGGATAGAGCTATCTACTATTACGGGGGACCATAGTTAATAGGACCTGTGGTGTACATAAAAACCTATATATTTGACCATTTTTACTAACAATATTTGGTCCTATTAACTATGGTCCCCCGTAATAGTACCACAAAAAAACGTACGTATCTTCCTCGAATTCCCAGTCTATATATACCATTCGTAGCGTGTCTGCGAAACGTGGCTGCAAAAGTTATCCCACCCAAATTCCGAGCAGGCTTTCTGCGAAAAAGTACGAGGGTGCGGTTCTAAATACTGCACCATACGTTTAGTAAGTACGGAGTACCGCGATAATGTACGACGTGTGATACGATAACACACCCCGGGGATGATTTTCCGAGTCGTTTCCGCCCCCCCCCCCCCCCAACACCCGCCCCTATTATATATAGGTTGGGTTGACGTCGGTTGGCAACGACACTGTAAAACATGCCGCTCACAACGTGAGTTAGGCAACCAGGGTACCGCTCCTTTTTTTTTTTTTGGCGGTCGGTCACAGCTGGTTGTCGAGTTAGATCGTTTGTGCAAGGTAAAGAACCTTTACTCCGCACACGTGGGAAATATCATATCACGTACCTGGTAGTGTTTAAGGTAAGGCACCCAAGAGGCAGATACATAGTACTCCCCATTGCTGTCTCTGGAATTGCCTGCACCGGAAATTAAATTCACTCCTTGAAGCTGTCATCCATATGCAAGTGCGCCTCAAAAGCGGTTCTTAGTACGATGCCGCTCACCCTTCAAGCGACTCGCCGGACACCTCACGGCGCTTCGCGTTTGGTGCAAGCAATGCCTGCTCAGGTCGGTGAAAACCCGACATGCTCCGTCCCGGCATTGTAGGGATGCGAAGGTATATGGTCATACGACTACGGCCATGGCCATGCATGAGATCGAGTACATATCTCCTATCGAGTACACCCCCCCAACACCAACAGGAGCACACAAAAAAAAAAACGAAAAAGGTGGCTTTAGACATCCCTCGTCGAGATTATTTCAGAGACTGACTCGCTCGGCAAAAGCAAAAGAGCCGAGAAAGTGCTGTCTGTTTCCGTTGTCAAAGAACATCAGAAAAAAAAGGAAAACAAAAACTTCTGAGGCGGGGAGCGATACTTTGAGTGTTACTCGGCGGTGCAGGCGGTAGGGGTACCTCTATAGTGCCGGTCGCCCGCTATAGTGCCTGCGGGATCTCCTGGCGCAGATGGGATGCACCAGTGTGGTACGTAGTGTGCGGAGTAGTTAGTGCCGGCTGCCGCTACGTGTGGTGTCGGGAATGTTGGCTGGCGGGCGCGCACTGTGCCGGCACTACGATACAATGGAACAACTACTACCGGGGACCATAGTAAATAGGACCTATGGCACGCACAAAAACCTATACTTCCTCTGTCTCTTAAGTCTGGGTACCTATGAAACCCCAATGAGGCGATAGCAGGGGTCTGGCACGCCACCGCCTTCTTCGGGGACGCCATGCCGCAGCCCTCTCCGTAGATAAACATACTACAGCATATGCCGCTTGTACGAGTATCAAAGGAGCACTGACTACTGCTGTTGCTGCTGGTTGATGCTGATCTGGTGTTATACGACTGCCCTGCCGCTGCTTGCTTGTACGAGTACGTAGGCAGCTCTGACTCCGTTGAGCAAGTCTTGGGGCCCGTCCTGTGACCCCGGACTATGTATATAAATACATTTATTGGCGACGAGCTTACTATTACGGGGGACCATAGTTAATAGGACCAAATATTGTTAGTAAAAATGGTCAAGTATATAGGTTTTTATCTATACCATAGGTCCTATTAACTATGGTCCCCCGTAACATTTATGAGAATGAGAAAAACCGCTGCGGTTGCTGCTATACTGCTCCGTATTTTCCGGCGAGGAGGTGGCGGAGCACCGTCTATACACACAGAGAGGACAGGGAGTTCAGAGGGACACGACAGCGACAAAAAAAACAGCATGACGAATACAAGACAGCACTGCTGTATCATGTGATGCAACCCACACCAAGCAGCCTTGGGCTGCTGTGGGGTTGCGGGGGGGGGCGAACAGTCATAACCTTTTTACGACTGCACCGCACGTCAAAATAAAATCTCAATCTACTTCCAAGTCGTTTGACCCCAAAGGAGTAGGTTTAGCAGTCTGGGAGAAGGAATCTTTACGGATGTTTTTTGACTTGAAAACTGCGTAGCGTGGTCTGCACTTCGGAATCGTCGTCCGCAACTGAGAAATTTCCTGGTTCGATGCAAACGCGGCGCAGCCGCGTTTATGGCGATTTTGGCCCGTTTTGGCTGCGGTTTGGGGTCAGGGTCAGGGTTAGGGTTAGAGTCAGGGGTTGGGTTGGGTCTTCGCCCGTACCTTGATCCCAACAGGAACCAAAACACCTGAACAGCCTACCAACCTAAAGATCCCTTCTCCCAGATTGTTAGAGGTCCTCCCCCAAAGTGCCCCCCCTATACGGGACTGCACTCCTACGAGTAAAGGGGTTCGGGTTTCCGAAGTACATACCGGCATTATTTCAATACATCTGACACGTATGAGTATGTACGATGCAAGGATTTACACGACACGGCGGGCAGCATGATAAAAATTGCAGTAATAATGGTCCCTTTATACGAGTGCCGGAAATGCGCCAGCCTATATAGTACCGGTACTATATGTAGCGGCAGCCGGCACTAACTACTCCGCACGCTACGTGCCACACTGATTAATCCCAGCTGTGCTATTACTGGGTACCGTAGTAAATAGGACCAAATATTGTTAGTAAAAAAAAGAAAATATATAGGTTTTTGTGTGTACCTTGGGTCCTATTTAATATGGTTCCCTGTAATAGGCGGTTTTACAGGCGGTGCATATGGCGGCCAGTCTGCACTGCTGAGGGCCCATCTACTGCTGTACTCGTACAACGGTCTGCAGCGTGCTCGTAATGAGGCGGCGCGCGAGCCTTTTTTACGTTCGGTTTTCAAGAGGGGAAAAAAATAAAAATCATCGCAACGGATCACACGAGCGTATTCTACGAGGGTGCCTTGTTTTAGTTTCTCTGTGTAAGTGTGTGTGGTGATTTAACATTAGTTTCGGCCACGCGTGGGTACCGCGCTCAACGCACACGGCACCAATGCCGGTCCTGGCGGGCTCTGTGAACGCACTATTACTACTACTACTACTACTACTACTACTACTACTACTACTACTACTGCTAACTGTAGAGTGTAGGTGCGGCAACGTGTGTACTTAGAGACACATAGATGGCTGGGCCAACGGTTGAACAAACAAAAAAACAGAACCGTAAAAGATCATAACATTTTTTTGTTTTAGGAGTTCAACCGAACGAAACCCAACTCTACGAGTACTCTCAGGCTGAGTGCGTCTATCCACAGCAACGTTCGGGCCGTGCCCCGCAGACATGCTGCAGGCGGATGATATTGCCAGGCCCACCCTCCTACTGATGAGGGGACGGAGAAGCAGGAGAGGCTCTGCTGTAGATGTCGTACAGCAGTAGTAGTGGAGGTGGCTCTGCTACGAGAAGCTCTCTCTCTGTTGGCCACATCTTAGAGGTGTAGACGTTTCGTCTACAAATCAGTCCGGATACGGAGGTGGGGAAGCAGGAAACACACAACAAAATCGAGCTCAAGGGTTACACGCCCAAAAACCCCGCGTACAGCGACGCTGACCCTGGTCTCGTGTGTCCTGCTGGTGCTGGTGCTGCTGGTGCTGCGCATCTGCTGTGCTGCTGCCGACGATTTTTTTTTATCTTAAAAGAATGAGCCCAAACGGCACGGATACATAGATATGCGTAGATGTTCGTTCGTGCTATTAATAGTTACCAACGCCCTAACGGGTAGGGTGGACCGTAGCTGACCCAAACCCGGCGGGCAGGCCCCATAACCTGCTGGAGGTTTTTGTTAGTGGGTGGACCGTAGCTGACCCAAAACCGCGGGCAGGCCCCACAAACTGCTGGGGCTTTTTTGTTAGTGGGTGAGCTCGCGCGAGTCTCACGCTACCCGAAAGAGATTAACTCTCCCTTTCGGCCCCACCGCACCTGCCCCTCTCGGGGGTCAGTTCGGGTCAATATGCTCACGCGGCAGTGGTATGAGTAACAGCAGCGAGGGTGCTGCTGTTGCAACGGAAGCGACGGGTTAACTTCAAATCGACATCCGCTTAACCTTTTTAGGACCGCAGTCCCGTTTTTGGGACAAACTACTAGAGATCAGTGTGGTTTGTTCCCAATACGCGACTGCGGCACAAAGAGGGTTAACAGCAGCAGCAGCAGCAGCAGCAGCAGTAGTAGTGTAGATAATCTACTGTTAATACCAATACCTGTAGATCCCAACGTGCCGATGTGAGGTGCTACTAATGGTGCAGGATCTGTCCGAACAGCAGTATCTAAATCACGGGGGGCCGGAGTAAGTTGGACCTACGGTACACAGAAAATCCTACCTAGTACCTGGTATATGTTAACCTACTTTTACTATCACGGGGGACCATAGTTAATAGGACCAAATATTGTCAGTAGAAAAAAGGAAATATATAGGTTTTAGTGTGCACAATAGGTCCTACCTGGTATTTACTATGGTCCCCCGTAATAACAATATTTGGTCCTACTCACTATGGTCCCCCGTGATAGTACAAACACAATCCAGGGAACACGCAGAATAGAACAATACCGAAACGCCCAGAATACTGCTGTACTGCTGGAGAACATGCAGAAAGTACGGACCCCACCATCCCACCCGGGAACATGATCTACTATTACACTCGTATTAATACTGTGTTTTAGATTTACTGTATGAGACAGATCAGGTACGCATCTGCCCTCAAATATCTACATCCTTTAACCCTTACACGGCAAACCGCGGTCCCGTCTTGGGGACAAACAACACGAATTCTCACTATTACGGAGGACCATAGCAAGTGGGACCTACGGCACACACGAAAACCTGTACCTGGTAAATATTTCCTTATTTTTACTAACAATATTTGGTCCTATTTACTATGGCCCCCCGTAATAATTAGCCCCCAAGACGGGACTGCAGTTTGCCGCGAAAGGAAACCGATGATGGACGTATCCGACGCTAAAATAGATTGTACCTGACTGACAGCAGTATTAGTATAGACGGTTGATAAACTTCTCTTACGCTGCTGCGTGGTGGCAAAAGTCGCTTTGCCTGGGTCCAAAAAGGTATACCAGGGTGACGGTATACCACTCTGTCCCAAAACATAGGGATCGTGTCGTATATTGATTGATACAAAAACGGTTTTAATATTTTGGAACACGGCCGCACCAGCCGGGTACAGCACTACGACCTGATACTGCTACTGCTGTACATGTAGTGATGTAAATCGCGTTTTGCGATCACGATGCAATCGCGATTTCTGGTGATCGTGATCGCAAAAAAATGACCCGCGATCACGACTATTAACCCCTTTAGAACCGCAGTCCCGTTTTGGGGACAAACCACCCAATGTTCAAGTAGTTTGTCCCCAAAACGGGACTGCGGTTCTAGAGGGGTTAAACAGAGCCTCCGATACATCTCTGCAGGTCAGATATCCAGCAAGACTGATGCTGGCTGCTATTACGGGGAATCATACTTAATAGGACCTACGGTACAGACAAAAACCTACACACTTCCCTTTGTTTACCACCAATATTTGGTCCTATTTACTATGGCCCCCCGTAGTAGGTGTCTGTCTCAGTTCCTGCTTACACCGCGCCATCGATTGCGTCTTCGTCTATTACGGGGGACCATAGTTAACAGGACCTATGGTATCCATAAAAACCTATATGTTTAACCATTTTTACTAACAATATTTGGTCCTGTTAACTATGGCCCCCCGTAATAGGTGCATTGACGCGCGAATGGTGTCCGGAGGTTGTGTTGTTGTGACGAGTGACGGGGGCGTTCGTGCTCGTAGGTGGTGAAATGGTGTTGAGCACAGAGTAACGAATACAACAACCGATTCAAGAGGCAATATCGCTCGTGCCTCATGGACTCACGGACGCCCACTGCTCTATTGATACAGCAGAAAGCTGGTCGTGGGATAGTGGCCGGACGAGGATCTCAGACACCCATATTATCATCGGTTGCGTTGCCCCCGTGTAATGCATTCCTGTGCATGCACCTGTATTCAGCCTATGCGTTTGATGCAAGCAAATGATTTGCATTGCGGGGCTGGGCGGGGTGCTGAGCACTTCCTTGACTACTGTTTCTTATTCCGTAAGTTGGGTTCCTTATGAAATACACCGCTTTGTGCCCGAATATCGCGAATAGGGCCCGTATTAACGAGTTTTTTTTTTTTTTTATGATAATCCACCATCATTTTTTTCATTTGATGTGATTTGCATTTGATTGGTCGAAAAGTGAATCACCAAACAGGCGCTTTAAATGAAAAATGAAAATATAAAATTCGACAACAAGGCTTTCGGGACTTTTTTTCCTCAAAGGTATGTGATTCGAACGGGAGTTCACATAGCGACAAGAGGTGGTCGCTAACGGAACGCAACGCTTTCGCGCGGCTGAGAGAGAAGCGCCAGAGTCCACGAGAATCATCGCGGAGAGCAAGCACGCCATGGGTCCTACGGATACAAACACATGGCAGCAACAACAGTGGCAGTATCGTCTGCAGATGCTACTAGCGCAGGAAGGTGTACCGTCGGTGCTGCCAGTTGAACGCCGATAGCAGAAGCAGCAGCAGCAGCAACAGTAACACCGACACCAAGAACAGCAGCATCGGTGACTCGTATTATAGCAGCTTACACTCTGCCTCCCCAACCGCGTGGTGGGCTTCCCCACCTTGCTCGCGTTATAGACCTTTTGTCGGCATCGTAGGCCCTGTCCGTCATTCCCGGTAAGACCCAGAGTAATAGTTTCCACGAAATTCTGTTCAAATCAAATCAAATCAAATCAAATTCATTTTTTTCTATTCGTTTATCCTGATTTTATTTTTCGGTGTCCCTTTTAGGACCGCAGTCCCGTTTTGGAGACAAGCGACTCAAATGATAAGTAGTGTGTCCCGAAAATGGGACTGCGATCCTAGAAGGGTTAAGACGGGCCCTTAATCGCGATATGTATGGGATAGGCGATAGGCGATACAAGGTAGTATTTTCATCGACGATTAATCGCGATCAAAACAAACCAAAAGGAAATTAAAAATCGCATTAATCGTGTCGCACCTACCAATATAGATGTATCTTAGCGCGATTTTACAAAACTTCTGTTGTGTGCATGTACTCGTAGATCAATGACTATATGTGTACGCAGGTTCGTCATTTTTTCGAATTTTTGCCAACTTTTCTCTTCGTACGAGCGCTTTTCAGCAAAACAGTAAAAGTGCTCGGACACATGAAGCCCGGCCGGACACATTGGTCTAGGTCTCTTCGCGATCCGTGCACTCTGGAGCGCGTGGCGGGCGCTCAAAGTTTTTTCTTTCCGGCGGGAGTGGATAAGACAATTTCCCTGGTTTCAGTACGAGAGGCCTTACTATGTACGGACGTATCGGTAAATGTTGTCTGTTTTCTCCCCTAGGCTCTCATCAGCTGTGCGCACACAGCTCAGACATGTACCAGGTACACAACCGACAACATGCACAGATCCCATCGTTCCAACGCTGCCGCCCACACGCATGTACAGATCCCATTGTTCCAATGCTGCCGCCCACACGCCGTGCGTGTGCGACACACCCGTGTGCGCAGTGTTGCTGTGGCTGGTTGTGTTTGTCGGAGTATTCCACCGTTTGCCAGTTTTTTTTTAACACGTATGTACGCAGGCTGACGTACATCCCTGTACATTTTTTTTGTGTTGTTGCACGGAGCCCCGACCACCGCCCAGACAACAATAGCAACAGACCACAGAGCGTGCTTACCTCCAGCTGCCTACAGCACCACAACCCTGCTGCCCAGCAGCAGCAGCAGTGGGCACACCTTGCGCGTATCGAAGATCGTACTGCGCATATCGCTGTGTGTGATCCAACATTGCCATTGCTCCAGCTGTGCTCAGCACAGTGCGCCAACAGCAGCAGCAGGCAGGGTATGCGCATGTGGAAGACCCGCGCTGTACGCTCAGTACTACTGTAGTGTTCGTTGTTGTTGTCAGCGGCATTGACCTATGCACGCGTACCTTCCGCGAAGTGTGACCGGCATTTTTTGCTCGGTACCGATTGTCCCCGATATGTTCGTCGACTCGAGTATATACAACAAAAACAAATCGTTCGTACAAGCATCGTGTACATACAACAGCGTTCGTACTAGATGAACATACTGACAGCAGTAGTTAGTGACTGCAGTGTGCCGTACACTGCTGACCGATAGATCCTAGAGCCAGCTGAAAGGGGATCAGTACACGCACGTTCCTTTGTCGCAGCACGCGTATCTTCTGCTGTCGTACAGGTATCAGACAACATGACATTTTACAGCAGCACTGCTGTAGACGCAGTCGGGCCTACACAAGCTACTCTGCTGCTCTAGGAGATCCTGCAATGTGTTTTAGGTTGCGTAAAAAACACGACATGCAAGCTATACGAGCACTCCTCTTGGTGTCACACTGCTGTCGCTGTAACACGTGTCTCGGAGGTTCGATTTCCAGCTTCCGCTTTTTTTTTTGCACTCCTGGCTTTTTTTTCACCAGTACATCCACCTTGCTTTTCTGAACGTACCTGGTATGATATAATAACACAAGTTGTGTGTTTTTACCCAAGGCACAGATTTTGGGCGCGCTTACGTGTGGTGTGCGTTCATACCTCAGCATTTCACAGCTACTCCCAATACTTGGGAGTAGAGCAAAGTATGTTCGAGAAAATGCTGCTATACGAGTTACTCCCTTCACTCCACTCGCAGTATTTCGGGGGTTTTGTACACCAGATTCTGCGAGTACACGCAACATTTTGAGGTTCTGTACTACTGCTTCAGATGCTACTGCTGTGTATACTTTCGGGCTCGCACTAATCCGGGGCTCTCGCTACCGCTGCTGTCGTGGATACTGCCTGTTGTGCTGCAAGTATCTCGGGGTTCTGTACCACGGGTATTGCGAGAAGTATTATATATAGTCTTCTATTAATAGCAGTATTTCATTCGTTGGTAGCGTTCGTATTACTGCTTCTGCGAGTACTCGCAGTAAATTCCGAAATACCCTCAATATGCCCAGTATACTTCGAGTATGACGTATACTTCGACCGGCTGTGCACCGTGTCGACAAATTCTCAAGCCCATTGTTCGGCACAAGACACTCCCAGATAGTCCCACGAGTGGGAGTTGAAGCAAATTACTTTCGCTGGGGACAACTCGAGTATATTTTTATATACCAGGTATGCACTGCGAGGAATAGTGTTTCCATACTGCGGGTACATACTTGCCTGTGCTCTCGGGGTTCGGTACTGCTCATACTCTCATTACTCTCAGTATGTGGGCCTTCTCAGTACTCGCAATACTTTAGCCGCCAGTACTCCAATACTCTCAGTACTCGGACAACGATTTGTTCTCGAGCATTTTCCTGTGAAACCTTTTATGTTACCCTGAGGACCAAGGACACTTACTTTGCGGGAATACATATTGTATTTGCTGTGTCTTACTCAGCCGGTCACAACATATTAAGGCGTAACCTCGACTTCAGGCAACTTTGTTGTGCGTACGTTTACGCCGCATACATTGAACTTATCGCGCGAGTCATCTGTTTGGGATCAATATCCACTTACCGGTACCCTATTTATACGTATGCAGTATGGTATTATTGTAGTATAATGACCCCCCACGAATTCCGCAACAGCAGTATAAGTCTGTCCTAAAAAAATTGCGTGTGTATGGGATACAGCTATTAAATAACTGCTGTACTACTAAACAGGTGTGCAGGATTTCATACGAACGAATATTATTTCGCTCTTGCGCCACTCCCCTAAGCACCTCCCGGACAGCTTGTAATATAATACTGCTGTGTATACGAAGAATGGTGCTGTACGAGTATCGCCAACGACACAGCCGATATTTCACGTACCAGGGTATCAGGTATGGGTTAGCCCAGACGACGCGTGGCTTGGTCATTCTTATCATCTCGTACAACAGGGGGATAGGACTTCCATGGAATACAACCATGAACGACGGACGTGCTCCAGTTGTCCAACTTGAACAAGTTCGCCAGCTTGAACATGTTCGGACGTCCGCACCGACGTGCCGGACCCGAAAGCAAGAATTGTACCAGATAGCGCTTTCCTATCGCCATCATATACAAAAACCAGCCGGCGCCTTCGTCACTGCCGCTACAACTGCTACTACTACTCGCACTGCTGTTGCTGTAGTTGGCTGGAGTTGCATCAGAAAAGTGAAAAGTACGAGCCAGAGCAGCCTGATCTATTGATTGATAGTGGGCTACCTGCCGCTACCGGCACTCTCGTATCGTGGTACAGCACCTACCAGGTACGCGGTATCATGCTCGTAGTTTACACGTAGTTGGCTGGAGTTGCATCAGAAAAGGGAAAAGTACGAGCCAGAGCAGCCTGATCTATTGATTAATACGTACCAGGTACCTGGTACCAGGTAGTGGGCTACCTGCCGCTACCGCCACTATCGTATCGTGGTACAGCACCTACCAGGTACGTGGTCGTATCATACTCGTAGTTTACGCGTAGCCGAGAATGAACAAGGCACCGACAGCATTGACGCTACCTGTACAGCAACAACATCCCTATATTAGGTTACCCAGCGACTACACTATCATACTCGTAGGTCTGAGCTATTACACTACCCATGTTCCGAGTCCAAACGTCAACATGGGAGCACTTACCTGGAATGCGACCAAACGTCAGCCAGCCCCCCGCGGCGAGCTTATCCTCGGCGTGCATGATGAAAGCCAAAATATTGACTCCCAGAAGATAGGTCGTAAGCACCATTTTCTTTTGCTGGGTCAGGCTGCAGGTAGGTAGCCAAGGTCTCCCCTCTCTCGGGCGCGCGAGGTGGACTTGTGGGATGCGGTCCACGAAAGGGCAAAGGGCGTTGAAATGCAGCAACTGCTCTTTGTGTTTATTTCCCGATGTTCTTGTGATCAACTAGCACCGCAGGGACCGTATGGAGAAGCACTGCTGAGGCAAGCGACTGACAAGGCCTGAGTCCGTGGAGAAAAGTACTTTTCACTGGACGGGCAATCGCCTCGGCTTGCGAAGACTGCGAGCAGTGGAAGCAAGAATTCAGCAGATCTCTCACAAGCCCGACCGGTCGTAGATGGGGTTTTATAGTACTTCGGAGGCCGATATTCTGAGGGGATCAAAATACCCTCAGACAGCGATGACCCTGCCTGTGTGTCGCGCCCAGCCTGTTGCATGCGATAGCTGAGACTCCCCACTTTTCGCCACTTTCAACAGGCAGACAATAGAGAACTAGGACCAGGGAAACGCTCTCGCCAAGTCGGAGCCGCTTTTGCGTTGAAGAACGGAGTGGAACGGGTGACCGGAGCGGCTTGAGGTGGAATTCTTTACCCAGACAGGTACTCGTACTCATAGGGTGCTTTTTATTTGTTGCCCCATGCATGAGGAGCGATGTACAGCAGCAAGCCGCAGAAGAAGCACCCGCGGCAGCACCGGCACAGGCACCAGTAGCAGCACCAGCAGCGGTACCAGCAGCAGCAGCAGAAGGAGCGGCACAAGCCAAAGCTTCCTCCCACGAGGAAGTAGGCGACCGCCCCGCCACACCGACCCTCATGCCCATGCACCAACCGAAACTCCCCCTAAAAATATATATGATCCATGTTCTTTGTCTCCGCGCCGCACTCGCTTCCTCTCCCGGGGTCCCCCCCCCTCTACTCTGTCGGCGCCTATTTCTTACTTCGAGCCTTCCTTTTCCCCCCGGCTTGCTGCCCACCTGCCTTGCCTACCGTACCTGCCTGCCTGCCCCTCCTTTCCCCTTCGCGTGGTGCTCGCTCCCCTAATCGAACCGAACCAAACCGGGATCGGTCGATCGGTTCGGCCTGGGGTGGGTTTGTTGGTGGTGTGTGTGTTCGTTGTGTGTTCCGACTTTTTTTTTTTCTTCACTTGTTTCATCAAGTTGTGGGTGGATCTCTCATCATCTGCCTTCTCAGCTCTCAGCTGGGCCTCTCGGAACGACCCTACGACTAGGCCAGGCTATTATAGGCTCTGAAAACCAACACTGGGAAAGGGGCGGAGGCGGGAAGGAGGACGGAGAGGGAGGGGGGGAGGGGGGGGGGCTTGCTTAGCGGACTGGAGGAAGGATGGGGAGGGCCTCGAAGAAGGCGGCGTTACGCCCGTCGGACCCCGCTGTGTTGGAATTTATAGAGGCGGCGGCGATTGGGGATGTGCGAACGGTGAAGAAGTTGGCGAAGGCGGCCACTTGCGAGGTGGATGCCGGTGAGCGACAGGGAGAGAGAGAGGTTCAGAGAGAGGGGGGTTCAGGTTCAGGGTGGGTGAAAGAAACAGGCATATACCATAAGTCATGCGTACTGGTATCGCAGCATGGAGAGCTACAGCAGCAGTGCTGCTCGTATCGTAACACAGCAGCAGTAGTAGTACTATTATTTATAATACTGCTGCTTGCTCCTGCTGCTGCTGCTGCAAGTACGTCAGTTGTCAGTTGTCAGTACAGCAGTACGAAGCCAAGACGGGCACCCAGCAAAACGAACAGAATCAATGACAGAACACAGAACAAACAAGAACACAGATGGAACGAGACAAGTTGAATGAACGCAGCAGTGAGGTTTTGGTCCATACGATACGTACTGCCTGCTGTTGTACCAAAAGATGCCTGCTTTTAATAGCGACACGAGACACGAGGACATATTAGGTGCATTCTTATGGGAGAGAGGAGAGCGTTTTTTCCATAATTTCCAAAGTTTGGAAATAATTGGAGATATGTATCAATATACGGAGGCGTTCTGTCACTATTCGTGAAATTCTTCAGGTTCATTCTTTTTATCGGAGAGCGTTCTCCCCATAATTTCCAAAGTTTGGAAATAATTGGAGATATATATCAATATACGGAGGCGTTCTGTCACTATTCGTGAAATTCTCCAGAACCAAAAATATCAAGTTCATAACATTCCCATATTTGGAAAAAAAAACAGGAAAATGTGGGAGATTGAAAAATTGCGCGAAAAAAATGTCGAAAAATTGGGAAAAAAAACTCTCCGATAAGAATGACCCTCCAAAAATATCAAGTTCGTTAATATCATTCCAATATTTGGAAAAAAAAAACCCAGGAAAATATGGAAGCTTGAAAAATTGCGCGAAAAAAATGTGGACAAATTAGGAAAAAAAACTCTCCGATCAGAATGACCCTTATTAATAGTATAAATGCTACCACAGGTGCGAGTTTTTTTTTTTTTTTTTTGCTCATCCCATTTACCAGTATTATCTATCTTCACCCATCTTCTTCTTTCTCTCCTTCCAGCTCGTAACTCAGATCCGGGGTCAGCAGGCTCTTCTCCCCCCTTCCCGCTACGGTACGTGCCTTCATTTTTATCGCGAGAATATTTCAGCCTTTTCTTCCCTCGTCGACTCGCATCGAATTGTGCCTACCCACGCTGCAAGGCGCTCTCAACAAATGAATCATTTTTTTTATTTTTGCAAATAAAGTCAAAGTCCGACCCACCTGGGGCTCGAACCCAGGACTCAAACAAGTAGAATTCGAGGTTAACCACTTGAACCACCGGGGCGACCGGTTGGGTAGGAAGAACGGATTTACCCTTTTACGACCGCAGTCCCGTTTTGGAGACAAATTACTCAGACTTTGAGTGGTTGGTCCCGAAAACGGGGCTGCAGTCCTAACACACACTCTGCTGCAGCACCTTGTCATACGTACGATCAGGGTTCGTTTGTCGTTCGTTCGTCCTACTGCTTGCCGTAGTCCTGCCGTCCTTTCATTGCTACTGGTGTCTGATGCACCCTGGTCATACGATACGCGCAGGGTTCGTTCGTCGTTCGTCCCAGTGCGTGCTCCCCGACCTTTGTTTCTTCCGTCCGTAATCCATACCATTAACATTGATAGAACCCCATCACTCCTAAAACCCTACCTGGTAGGTACATGCTATCAACTTCCATCACGTTTTGGCCCCTTCCGTCCGTCCGTCCTTCCTTCCTTCCTTCCTTCCTTCCTTCCTTCTACTCCTCGGACAGATCATCTACAGATAGATGATCTACGGATAGATAATCTACAGATAGTTCATCTACAGATAGATCATCTACAGTTGGAGCACCTAGATTATCTGAAACCTAAGCTGCCGTTTTAAGATGTTGGACAGGATTTTGTACACTTGACTGTTGTACAACGGCAGTAGAAGTACAGATCCAACCCAGCGGGAAACATTAACATTTGCCAGATCATGTACTTACCCGGTAGATTTATACGGTTCCCGCCCGGCAACATGCATGATCTGGAACGTACAGATCATTCAGATCTTCGTACAGACCATTCAGATCTTCGTACAGATCATTCAGATCACCTGCCCTGCAAGCTTTTGAACTAATAATAATAGTATTACGAGTTTTCTCCCCTCCCGCTGTTTTCTCGTTTCTTCTATATACATTTGCTGCTTTGCTGCCTGTGTGCCAGGTAACTAATACCTGTACGCAGGTATCTGGTATTCTGTTGGCTGTTGGCAGTGTTGTAAATCGCGTTTTGCGATCACGGTTTGATCGTTTATCGTGATATATATACCAGGTACTTAAGTAGTATACCAGGTACTACATACCGGTACAGCATTATAGTCTTCGCGAAAATATCTTCCGCGATCACGATATAGCTGAAACGCAAAAACGCCTCGGAAACCCTCTGTGAAACACTACAGGGGCAACGTTGCCAACTATTTGTTCCCTGTTTCCTGTTTCGTCTTACAACTTACAACATGGAGCTCATTTTCATTTCGTTGTTCACCAAATACTCGCACCGCCTGTACATTCCTACGAACATGAGACCCTGGTTTTCGATATTGTTCAGGATTTTTACGGTTGTCTCGTTAGAGGACCATTTTCCTGCCCGATATCCGAAATATATGCGATTACTCGCGATTACTCGCGATATATATGCGATTATTTGTTTCGTTTGCGATCAATCGCGATTAAAAAATCAAAAAGACGATATTATCGCATTAATCGTGTGGCACCTTTCTTGGCGCGATATCCGACCCTGTCTGTTGCATTGTCGGTCGCCCCGGTGGTTCAAGTGGTTAACCTCGAATTCTACTTGTGTTTGAGTCCTGGGTTCGAGCACCAGGTGGGTCGGACCTTTGACTTTATTTTATTTGCAAAAATAAAAATAGAAAGGATTCAATTGTTGAGAGCGCCTTGCAGCGTGGGTAGGCACAATTCGATGCGAGTCGACGAGGGAAGAAAAAGGCTGAAATCTTCTCGCGATAAAAAATGAAGGCACGTACCGTAGCGGGAAGGGAGCGGGAAGAGCCTGCTATGTGACCCCGGATCTGAGTTACGAGTTGGAAGGAGAGAGAGAAGAAGATGTGCGAAGATAATGAATGGGATGAGCAAATTAAAAAAAAATTATATATATATCCAAGAATCAAAGTCGGCTCTTGTTCTGCCCGCTCCTCACTGCGGTACGTGCTTCGCATTTCTTTGTATCGCGAGATCACAAAGTGGGCCACTTTCTTCCTTGACCCTTTCAGGACTGCAGTCTCGTTTCGGGGGCAATTGGAGACAAATTACTTGGAATTTGAGTGGCTTGTCCCCATAACGGGACTGGAGTTCTAAAAGGGTTAATTAACCCACCACGCGATACGAGTGCAAGGGCCCGTTGCGCTCTCGACCGCAGTTGGTTCTCGTCTGAAAGTATACGCTTCCATCCTGTAAACGTGTACCTGGTATACGGAGACTCGAAAGTATTCGTGCCGATTCTACATTTTTTTTTTTTTTTTTTTTTTCTCATCCCATTCATTATCTTCGCCCATCTTCTTCTCTCTCTCCTTCCAACTCGTAACTCAGATCCGGGGTCACATAGCAGGCCCTTCTACCCCCTTCCCGCTACGGTACGTCCCTTCATTTTTATCGCGAGAAGATTTCAGCCTTTTTCTTCCCTCGTCGACTCGCATCGAATTGTACATGGAGCATTATCACGAATATGTGTGTGTTCTTTACATTAAACCGTTCTTTCTACCCGTCGACACCCAGCACAAGCACAACCAGTGTCCGTGCCGATTCTTCAATCCTATTAATGGAAGAGATAAAAGTTATGTGGTCACAATGCTACGTCACAGAGATACTACGTTGTCATGTACCAGGGTACCAGGTATGCAGTAAGCACAGCAGTGGGCAATGCAAAATGCAATGCCATGTCATTATACTATTAATAGATACGACAGGCACGAGATACACATTCTATGAAAGAGAGAAACGAAAGGAAAAAATCAAAAAGAAAACAAAAACAAAAAACAAGACAAATCGAAAGAGAAAAATAAAAAAGGAAAGGGAAAACTGGAAGAAACAACCTGTCGTGCCCCCCCCCCCCGCAGGCGAGGTGGCCAACACTCGAAAAAGAACGAGCTGGAAAAAAAAGGAAAAAATGACAAAAACACCACTGCTCGTAAACAGAGTAAGACAAAGAACCAAGAAAAAAATAACAAAGGGAACATAACAGGCAGACCAAAGCCCAAAGCACCCTCCAGGTGGCGGCAGCAGTTTGTGGTACGAGTAGTATAGCCAGGTTCTCCCTGCTAATCCGCCTGGTACCTTGCTACCCAGACTGCCGTCTCCGCCCTGCGTTCGTCAACTAAACCCAGCCCCTTGGCGTCAGACAATACGAAACGAGCAGAGCAGGTTCGTCATCCAACCACGCCACACGACTACGGCTTACCAGGTATCAATCAGAAAAGGAAGAGAAATAAATAAAATGAAAATTACGGAGAATCAGCGCAACAAAGAAAATAGACCACCGGGGCGACCGGTGCCTGTCAAAGGTGTCACAGCAGGAGACAGCACTTTCACCCCTTGACAAGACAGCGAGCAAACCTTGCCTGCCCTGACATGCCTTTGACTGACACCAAAATACTACCAGTACGTTTTAGTGTCCAATACTCGGCCCTAGACCCTTGACCGCGCACGTTTTGCGTTGCTTGACATGCCTCCTGCCATTTTTGATGGTTGGTACTGCTGTGTTATACCGCTATTATCCCCTTTAGCACCGCACTCCCATACTTGGGTACAATTCAGTCTAATTATAAGTAGTTTGTCCCCAAAACGGGACTGGGGTCCTAAGAGGGTTACATATTAATATTAATGTCAACAACAGAGTATCGGGATCAGGTACCAGGTACCAGGTAGATCATATCACAATTCGTGCCAGGTATATTATATATACGCGTTGTTATTATTATTGTTGTTGTTGTTGTTGTTGCTGTTCTCACGTAAACCTTCAGGACCGCAGCTCGGTTTCGAGGATGAAATGCTTGAAATTTGACTGGGTTGTCCCCAAAATGGGACTGCAGTTCTAAAAGGGAGTCCCGTGGTCACACGAAGGTGCTGGGGCTCTTGTTGTTGTTGTTGTTCTCACATTAACTCTCTGACGAAGGAGTCCGTGGTCACACAAAGGTGCTGGAGCCCTATTAATAGGAAGATCCGAAAAAAAAACGAAAATTCGGCTGCCTCAAAATATACAAGACGGAGAAAGCGCACACGAGCTAAAACCAATGTACAAACTGAACGAGCATGGCCGCGGGTATATCCTCTCAACTATAACATAGAGAACCCCCGTTCCCACCACTAACCAACTCGTGGCTGCTGACTACAGCGGATACTGTCTGAAGTGCTTGCTGCCTGCACCGTACGAAACGCACGGTAGTCGTGAAAACGAAAGAGGAACACACCTGCCTGCTATCTGGAGTGCTGTCAGAGTGAAGACTCGCGGATATGCAGTGAAAAAAGGAGCAATCGAACCTTTTTACTACCACACGAATATCAACGACCGCCATCTCTTCCTGGACTGTCTGACACAAAAAGGTGCAGCACAGTTATGATACCACGTCCCTGATATCGCATTTCCCCATGAAGGGTATACAACTCGTTGACCTACAAAGACCAGTGACGACGTTAATAACAAGTAGCGGTAGATACTATTCTGCCTCGTGAAAAACAATACCTGGTACCAGGAAAAAAGAAACTTTGACTGCTTCTCTCGTGATGAAAGTGTGCGCGCAGATCATGGGTCTCCGTGCACCGTCTTCCTGCGGCCAACGTCTTCCTGCCGCTCTTCATGGCCGCCTCATCGCCTTGGCCCAATCCACCCGCTCCTTTGCGCGTGCACTCGTTGCCATTCCCTTCCAGTCGATTCCCTTCCTCCGTCATCCTGAAAAACAAAATGCTCCTCGCACTTGCGGTTCTGATCTAAAAAAAAATATTCTCGCGCAGGGGGAGGTCAATCCGTCTCTTCCCCGCACGTCGACGCTCAGTCTCCCTCCTCCCTCGTCGTCGAATCCAGCCTCCTACGGGCGCAATAGACTGTGCCGTAGTGTGGCCTGTGGTGGCGCCTGCCTCCGCGCTCGGACACCCCGATTGAGCATTGCTGCTCTGCCGCAGCTGCCTAAAAAAGACGCGCGAATCGTAGGTCTCCGTGCCTTACGCACCACGTACAACCCAACTCTACTGCCGCCTGAGCCTCGCGGCCACAGGCAGCAGCAAGAAGGTATCACTCCTTGAGGGTGAGTCCGGCCTCACACCCGCCAGAAAGACCTACCCCACTCTAAAGCATGCCTCGCAGCATTCCTTGCCGAGGCAGCGAGGGGAACGGAAGTAGTCTATAACCTATTAGTAGGAAGATCCGAAAAACCATTTAAAAAAAAGGAATTCCGGCTTGAAAGCACGCCGCTATAAGACCTATGCCAATGGGGCAGCGAAGTTTCAATAAAAAGTTTGAATTTCAAAGATACCCGCCAAAAAAGTTCAGAACACGCTTCCTATGGGCCACGTAGAAAAAAAAAATGTTCCTAACTTTTGGAAAAGCCCGAAAAAAGCAAATCTGGGGCCGATGTTGGGCCAACATCGGCTTGAGAAAAACTCAGGCCGATCTTTGGTTCGAAGCGGCGAGATTCCGAGTCCTCGACAGACATCGATCAACAAAACCAACGATTGCGTCACGAATTCTGAACGGAGTGCGCTCGTTAGGGGCTCCGACCCACCCTAGGGTCACCGTCTTCACACCATGGCCGGTGTCATGTGGCGGGAGCTGACCGGGCGCATGATAAAAAACATTCGGCCGCTGGTTTGCACAAAATAGAAGACAAAACTTCTCCATCCGTCTCGAATGGCAAAAAATAGACGTTTTTTCAGGTTTGGGAGGATACCGTAGGACGCCGCCGGCAAGCTCTGGCGCCCTAGACCATGGATCCACCTGATATCTTCGAGGCCGTCATCTATATTCGTTGGCCTTGCCAGATACCGAGCGGATTGGCCGTGAGCTGAGTCTATGTCGAGATCGAGCGTCGATCGTCGCACGAGCTGGTTTCTATCACCGTGTTGACAATTTGCAACCAGAAAACCACAAATTGCGCCGCCTGCAGCCGTTGGGGGGAAAAAAAGAAAAAAATCAAACATTTTTCTCTCTTTTTTCCCCACAGCGGCGGTACGTGAGAATTTTTTCGGCTGTTTTTTTAAAGCAATATATTTGAATAAAACCTTTTTGAACTTCGCGTTTCCATTGGCATGGGTCTAATACATACAGTAACATACGCACGTCGCACGTAAAAATACACGAGACGGGGAAGGCGCGCTGCGCGCGCGTGAAATGAAATCACTCCTGCTGCTGTGCCAACTGCAAATTGAACTTTTAATTACTTGGCCCATGTATCCAGCCAACTTCAGCTCAGAGTTTCCCCCCGTTCCCAGAACTAACCAACTCGCGGCTATATGCGACTGGCTATAGAATACCGGTGCAGCGGTTCGGTTTCTGTGTGGAGTGCTGCCTGCACGGTACGAAACGCACGGGAGTTCTTAATAGTCGTGAACACAGAGAGAGGAACGCGCCTGCTGCAGCATGTCCGGGGTGCTTTGCTCTTAAGAGTGACCGACGACTCGCGGGTATGCAGGGGAAAAAAAAAAGGAGCTACCAGCTACCAGGTACCTGGTACGTATCGAACCCAAACCACGATGCAACCATGAACGATATTTTTTTTTATTTTTTTTTTTCCATCCCATTCATTATCTTCGCACATCTTCTTCTCTCTCTCCTTCCAACTCGTAACTCAGATCCGGGGTCACATAGCAGGCTCTTCTCCCCCCTTCCCGCTACGGTACGTGCCTTCATTTTTATCGCGAGAAGATTTCAGCCTTTTCTTCCCTCGTCGACTCGCATCGAATTGTGCCTACCCACGCTGCAAGGCGCTCTCAACAATTGAATCCCTTTTTTTTTTTTGCAAATAAAGTCAAAGTCCGACCCTCCTAGGGCTCGAACCCAGGACTCAAACAAGTAGAATTCGAGGTTAACCACTTGAACCACCGGGGCGACCGGCTATATATAGGTCCGTGTCTTCCTTCCCGAACTGCTGTCGTACTATCATACCAGGTATGATATTATTAATCATACGTGATCATAATATCATATGGTACGTACAGAAGATGAAAAAAAAAAACAAAAAAAAAGCATTACTCATCAAATCATGTATCGTATCTTTTTTTTTTCTTTTTTTTCCATATCATATGTACGAGCAGCAGTAAAACAATATGCGCCGGATATTCCGAGATTGCGGCGGTTTTCTTCTCCGACTCCCTACCTATTATTACCTGCCTTGGTCACGGTGCGCTAGTGCTGCCCCACGCCCTGTTCTATATCCGTACTGACCTACCAGTACAAACAGCAGTAATACCTGGTAACTGGTAAACCCTTCTAAGGCAAAACTGCAGTCCCGTGTTGGATACAAACTACTTACAATTTGAGTGGTTTTGTCCCCAAAACGGGGACTCTAGTTTTTGCTTCAAAAGGGTCAAGTATCATATACCAGAGTATGTATACACTATTACAGGGAACCGTAGTAAATAGGACCAAATGTTGTTGATAAAAATAGGTAAAAACAAGGCGCTTCGCTCCGCGGGCGGCCTACGCCGCCCGCTACGCTCGCTCTGGAAGGAAAAAAGTACATCAAATTATGCGAAGTGACAGAGGTCCACGATTGAGTTTAGGTCGTAATTGCAAACCGGCGACTTGATAATGCCAAGAGTCCCGCCGCCATGCTTCAGGAACAAACAGCTCCGACGCCAGCTCGAATGCCACATATGCGCTTCGCGTCGCGGATGTCGTACGTACGTACATACCCCACGGAGGATACTGCTGTCTGTACTTATTTTCTTCTTTCGATATACTCTTATGTCTGTACTCTTATGTAGGAAGAAGGCGAAAGCACAGCACGGCACAGCAGCAAAGCAAATGAAAATGAAACCGAAAACTCGGAAAGGAAAAAAATCCCCGTCCCCTCTCGTGTAACAATTTTCTGCCTGATGGGAACACCTTGCACCCGGTCGAAAAGAAGAAAAGGAAAAAAACGCACAGAAGAGCTTCTCTCTCAGCCTCGAACGCCGTCTGCCCCTCTCGCGACCACCTCGCTACCGATTCGGTCCGGGTAAAGCTTATATCACTCTCTGCCACAATCAGCCCCGTCGCCCGCCTCGCGTGAAGCCCGGTGCTCACCGTGGCCGTCGTTCGCCAGCTCGATAAAGTTGGTGTTCAAACTGCACACCTCCTTCTTTCAACTTCAGCGTGGTCGCAAAAATAAGCACCGCTTGAATAGTATCTTGCCCTCCTGAACGACCTTTATAAACTCGTACATACTCTATCAACAATCATAAATCGAAGCCAGACAAAGCCCGTTCATGCATCCCTCGTGTCTCGAGGCACACCCGACGCCTAGGCACGAAAGCGGCGACCGCGCTCCTTGCAACCTCCCCTCTACCCGCCAGCACCCGCTGACACCCGCGACGGCGCCGGGCTCTCCCGCCGTGCCATACTCGAAGTTCACGCACGCACACGAAACGAAAGACGAAAAAAGGAAGAAAGGACGTGCCAAGAGAAATGGAGAAAACCAAGAACTGCTGGAAAGGTCCGGCAAGTAGTAATGAAAAGCTGCCTGATTGGAGCACCTGGCACCCGGTCGAAAAGAAGAAAAGAAAAAAATCGCACAGAAGAGCTTCTCTCTCAGCCTCGTACGCCGCCCGCCCCTCTCGCGACCACCTCGCTACCGATTCGGTCCGGGTAAAGCTTTTATCACTCTCTGCCACAATCAGCCCCGTCGCCCGCCCCGCGTGAAGCCCGGTGCTCACCGTGGCCGTCGTTCGCCAGCTCGATAACGTTGGTGTTCAAACTGCACACCTCCTTCTTTCGACTTCAGCGTGGTCGCAAAAATAAGCACCGCTTGAATAGTATCTTGCCCTCGTGAACGACCTTTATAAACTCGTACATACTCTTATCAACAATCATAAATCGAAGCCAGACAAAGCCCGTTCATGCATCCCTCGTGTCTCGAGGCACACGCGACGCCTAGGCACGAAAGCGGCGACCGCGCTCCTTGCAACCCCCCCTCTACCCGCCAGCACCCGCTGACACCCGCGATGGTGCCGGGTCCTCCCGCGATGCCGTGCTCGGAGAACACGCACGCACACGAAACGGAAGAAGAAAAAAGGAAGAAATGGCCGAGAAAACAAAGAACTGCTTGGAAAGGTCCGGCAAGTAATGAAAGGGGGCGGTTTGGAAGTGGGAGCTCTGAGAGGCCAGGGATGCACCAACCGAGCACGCTCAGGGGTTGTGATCTAAGTATGTAGTTCTGTACAGTTTTTTGTTTGTAACGTAGGTCCTATTAACTATGGTCCCCCGTAAGAATATATTAGTGCCGAGACACTTAAAATACTACCAGTACCAGGTATAATACAGTATTAATCGCATAGGGGGCCTCTGAGGAAGGACACGTGTCCGAAGCGCGAGGCAAGGAGGCGAACGGCACACGGCACGCGCGCGAGCAGCCGCGGCGACACTTCTGAGGATGATGCTGGCTGACTGCTGCACGTTCTCCCCCACGCTGGCGATACATGATGACAGATGTGCACAATATTTATTTATAAAATATAAATAAAACAACAGCTGTGTGTGTGAGAGTTGAGGATTTGGTCGAAAGTAATATTGTGCGAGATAACGCGCGTATTTCCCTGCGGGGTTTATACGTATGGCCCCGCCTCTCATACATACATTAGTCCGTATACATGAGGAAGCCAACATCTGAAGCTGCAGAATCCCAGGAGTGGGCGTCTATATTTCAGAAAGAATATGAAATATACCAGGTATCTTTTTTCCGAGGTTGGGCGTGTATGTGTACCAGTATGTACGATGTACGAGCGTACCTGGTATATATTTCTCGCTTTCTCGTATAATAGAACCTCTATCCTTCGTTTTTTTCGGACGTCCCCCGCCCCCCCCCCCCCCCCCCCTCCCTCTTTTCCCTCTTGCCTACCCCAATCCCTATCTCCCACCATTTTTTTTTTCGTTTTCGCGTAGACGTGGACGGCGTTACCGCTGTCATGCGGGCTTGCGCAAACGGCCACCTCGGCGTGGTGGAAGAGCTCCTTGGCTTCGGTGCGGGCATGTGGTGCGCCGGACCGACGGACGACCCCAAGACGCCGTTCATGTGGGCCGCTCATTATGGCCAGCTAGAAATCATCAGGTGAGGGAGGGGTGTAATCATGTCATGCATGGCCATTGGGGGGCGGGGACGGGGGGGGGGGGAAGGGGGGTGTACTCGATAGGAGAGATGTACTCGATCTCATGCATGGCCGTATTCGTATGACAATAGACCCTCGCATCCCTACAATGCCGGGGCGGAGCATGTCGGGTTTTCACCGACCAGGCAGACATTGCTCGCACCAAGCGCGAAGCGCCGTGATGATGGGGGGGGGGGGGGGGGGGAGGTGTTGGTGTCCTTTGAAATGGGTTTCGTTGGTGGTGGCGAGGTTGCGAATGGGAAAGCGGGGGGGGGGGGGGAGAGGGGGAAGGGGGGGGGGGGAGGCGGGGGCGGGGTTGGAGTGGTTTGGAAATGGGCGTGGTTGAGATGATGAATAAGGAAGGCAGGGGTGGAAAAAGGGAGGGGAGGGAAAGGGGGGCGGGATGGTGATTTGTTTGTGGGAGACCCAGGGCGGGCGGGGTGGTGGTGTTTGGGAAGGGTGGGGGGTGGGAGATGGAGAGGGGGAGTGGCTAGTCATTTATTTTTCACCCTTCTATTACGGGGGACCATAGTTAATGGGACCTGTGGTATAATGAAAAGCCTGTATATTCAACCATTTCTACTAACAATATTTGGTCCTATTAACTATGGTCCCCCGTAATAGTGGTACGGTGTAGATGTGCAGACATCTCAATGTTTGACTCTACGTCTAATAGTGTTTTGTTCCGCGCGGTGGGAGTGCAATACTACAGTAAAACGGTTATTCGACGCGAGACGGACCAGGGGACAGGGGGGCGTACTCGTTTGCTGCTCGCCGTAGATAGTTATTAATGAGACCACTGACCACGCACCCCTTTCGAGACGGAGGGGGCGGGGGGAGGCACTCACATCGTGCATAGCTGTAGTCGTGCGGGGAGGGGGGTTCGGGGGGGGGGGGGGGGCGGAGGGGCTAGTTGTTCCTCATGTATATATTGAAAAAGAGCTCGGCTGGAATTAATTAATTCATAGTTAACAGACCGATTGACCGACCGTCCGTCCTACGACTTGACGAGAGGAGTTCCTCCACATGAGAATGCCTACAACAGTATTGATGATTTTCCCCCGACAAACGGAATGATGGGAGTTCCTAACATGATGTTTGCTTTTTTTTCACGAACTAAATAATGGAGTTCCTGCAATGTGATTTCGTAAGTCTCGAATTCGGAAAACAAGTCCTTAACCCTACTTATTTTCCGGGACGAAATACACAAGTGTGGAAAAGTGAACGGAGGAAATCTGTACACACCTGTAGTGCTCGTATTCATAACGTATTCGTATTTTTTTTTCGTTCAAACTGACGAACGGAGTTCCTATGATAATTATCGCTCTTTTCGGGATCAACCGACGAAAATATGTTCCTGTTTTGATCAAGCACTTTTCGCCGACGAAACTACTATATTGATAGCTTGGCCGATGGAGTTCCTTGAGGTTAAAAATCGTCGCTTGTTTTTCGTCAGGTATTTTGTGGAGGAGGTGGGTATTGACGACTTGGCGATCAACAAGGGCGCGGGGAAGTCGGGCCGGAAAACGGCGAGAGACTACGCTCTAGACGCCGGCAACAACTTGGGAGAGGACGCCAAGGCGAAGAAGGCCGTCGTGCTCGCCTACTTACAGGAAAACGGTGAGCCCAGCCCAAGCTTTTGAGGTTTTGGCTGTTAAGGCGGTGACGTACGTGACTTGCGTGATTTGTGTTTTTGTGGGTGTGTTTTTATGTGTTTTTTTTTTCCAGGTATGTTTATTTTTTCGGTTGTGTGATTTTTTGGTGTCTGATTTTTGTGCCTGGTTTTGTGTGGTTTGTTGTGTGATGTTTTGTGGTGTTGGCGTTTTTTGTGTTGGCGTGTTTTTTTTTTTCTTTTTTCCTTTTTGTTCTGCAATGTTGCGCTGTGTACGTATGGTATGTATGAATACGTGTTTTTTTTTTCGCGCTTTTTTCGTGTTCCGTGTTTTTGTTGACTTTGTTGTTGTGTTCATTTTTTATTTTTAAGTTTGGCTGTCTTGTGTCTTTCGTCTTTCCATGTTCATGTTTTACTATTACGGGGGACCGTAGTTAATAGGACCTATGGTATACATGAAAACCTATATATTTAACCATTTTTACTAACAATATTTGGTCCTATTAACTATGGTCCCCCGTAATATTAATACTGCTTGTGTGTGTGTGTTCTTCACATTAAACCGTTCTTTCTACCCGTCGACATCCAGCACAACCAGTGTCCGTGCCGATTCTTCCATCCTAGAGGAGATACAAGTTCTGTGGTCACAAAGCTACGCCACAGAGATACTACGTTGCCACGTGTGCAGTGTAGGAACTGCAGTGGGCAATGCAAAGCCATGTCATCATACTAGATACGACAGGCACGACATACGCTTGTAGTTTCAGATGAATACCTGGTACCTACGATTTCACCAGTAGTTGTATTTGTTTCATTTTTTAGTTTTATGTACGCACCAGGTATATATGTTCTTTTATTCTGCTTATTCCTGTTGCTGCTCGTCTCTCCTTTGTCGTGCGTTCCGTCACTCGCCTAAAAAAAAACCCAACGAAATAAAAAGAAAACGAAAACAGAACAAAAACAAACCACCGAAAACGAACCGGAAAAAGAAGCGGGTTCAGAAGCTGTTCTGTTACGTAACAAATGTTTTTTTTTTTTTTTAAATTGAAAAAGAATGCAACCTTTTTTATTTTCCGTACCAGGAGCCGAGCACGGAGAAGGCGTCACCGACCCCGAAACGGTTTTTAACGGTGCCGCCCGGGGCGATGTGGACTATGTGCACTTCTGCCTCGAGGCCAATGGCGACATCATCCACGCCTCCCATGGCCTGGAAGGCAGCACGCTTCTGCACGTGGCTAGCAACACGGGGAACATCGACCTTATGCAGGTGGGATGGGTTTGGATCGCCGGGGAAGGGGCGTGGGGGGAGGGGAGGGGAGGGGAGTGGGGGGGGGGGGGGGGGTACTCGGCAGGAGAGATGTCAGGAGAGATGTACTCGATATCATGCATGGCCGAAGTGGTATGACCATAGACCCTCGCATCCTTACAATGCCGGGACGGGGGGGAGGGGGGGGCGTACTTACTCGTTTCTTTTGTCTCGCCTTTGTTGTTTGGCCGTTGAACACGCATCCCTATCGAGACGGAGCACCGTTTTTAGTCCTGATCGGGGCAGATCTAACATTCGGGCGCGGGAAGAAGGGTGGCATGAGGAGAGGGAACGACGGAGTGGAGAAGGGCGGAAGGGAGAGACGGGAGGATGGAGGATGGAGGGGGGAAGGGGGGAAAGGGGGGTGTCCGTACTTCGCTGCAGCAGCAGTCAGTAGCTATTGTTATGATAGCGCGGAGTAGAAAGAAGGGTTCGAGTAGGTGAGAGTATAAGCAGAGTGAATTGAAAAGGTCACAACACAAGCGTCGAACCTTGTTGGGATGACGATTTCGTATCCAAGCAAAAACCGCCGTGCAATACAGTGCAAAGCCCAAATGCTGTGTTGGGTTGTTCCTGCGGCACGTACAAGCATCCTGGCAGGAGCGAGGGGGGAGGGGGGGGAGGGGGGGAAGGTACGGACGGAAGGGGTATCGGGAAGAAGGGAGGGAAGGGGGGGGGGGGGGGGGGCAAGGAGAGAGGGAGGCGAGGGTAGGGGGGGGGTAGGGGGCAGCAGGGTGAAGGGGGACGGGAGAGAGAGATCGGGGAGCGGCAGGAAGCCAGGGATGGGGGGCTGCTGCTGCTGCTGCTGCTGCTACTGCTTCCGTTGCTATTGCTGTTGTTTCCAGAAACAAAAACACACAAACAAAAAATATCACCAACCCCGCCGCACCTCCTCCTCCTCTTCCTCCTCCTCCTCTACCTCCTCCTCCTCCTTGCGTTGCCACCATAACGTGTTCTTCCACTCCCTCCCCCCCCGCGTCCTCCTTTGTTTTTTTGTGTTTTTCTTGTCTGTCTCAGAACTTGATCTTCCACGGCGCGAACACGGAGGCGCGCAACTCGCGGGACACCACCGCGCTTATGACCGCCGCAACGGGCGGCCACGCAGGCGTCCTCCGGCTGCTGCTAGAAAACGGTTCGTTTAGAGTTGCTTCTTCTTTTCCACATCGCAGGCGTCAGCCTGCTGGCCTTCCTGAGCACCCTTGACTACGTCTGTCTATATCGGCGACACCGCGCTTTCTCCTTGGGTAAATAAAATATTGTGATCTCTCGCTTTAATGCATCCTTCTCGCCTCACCTCGTTTCTATTTTTCCCCATTTTCCAAGTTTCTAAAGTTTACTTTTTTGTACGTACTTTGTTCCAGTTTTTTTGCGATTCGCCATTTTGCCCTTTTTTTGCCTTTTTTTTTTCCTTCAACTTTCCCTTTTTTTCGTATTTTTCCATATTCCCATCCCCCCCCCTCCCTGTGCCCGGTGGTGCGTGGTCAATGGTCAAATGGCTAAGGCAAGCAGCAAATGAGTACGCCCCCCCCCCCCCCACCCCACCCCCCCCCCCCCCCAACCGTCTATTTTCCCCATTTCATCTGTGGTTTTTGCTGCATTTTTTTCTTTCTCTCCGTGTTTTTCTCTTTGTGTGTGTGTCGCCCCCCCCCCCCCCCCCCCCCCCCCCTCCCCTCCCGCGCGCACGCAGGCGTTACCTTGAGCACCGCGACTTCAATGGTGACACCGCACTGCACCTGGCGTGCGTCGAGGGGCACCTAGAGTGTGTACGGGCCCTGCTCGGGCGCGACAGCCCTTCGGCTAGACCTGGCACCGACGAGGCGGTGACGGCGGAAGCCATCATCGAGGGTGAGGGGCGCGGGTGGGGTGTGTAATCGATGCCACGTATCATGCATGGGCCGTATATAGCCGCATGACGATAGACCCTCGCGTCTCTACTACTTTGGGGGGGGGGGGGGGGAGGGGGGGGGGAGGGGGGGGGGCGGGGGGTACTCATGTCATGGATGGCCGTGCTCAGTCTATCCATAGAGAAGACATCTCGCATCCCTACGGTGCCGGGACGGAGCACGGGGTCGGGAGGAGGGAGGAGGGAGGGGGGTTGTGTACTCGATATCACGCATGGACGTAGTCGTATACGTCGAAGTATGACCACAGAGCCTCGCATCCCTATGTACAATGCCGGGACGGAGCACGTCGGGTTTTCACCGACCGGGCAGACATTGGTTGCACCAAGTGCAAAGCGCCGTGAGGTGTTGGGGGGACGAGTCGTACGGAGGGTGAGCCGCAAAGAACCGCTTGTGAGGTGGACTTACTTGCACAGGATGACGGCTTCGACGAGGTAGTGTATTTTCCGGTGTGGCCAGTTTCCAGAGACAGCAGTGGGGCGGGGGGGTAGGTACTAAGGCCTCCCTCTTGGGTGCCTTGCCATGTACACTACCCGGTGCGTGATGCGATGATTCATGCCCCTTCTGCGGAGCTAAGGTCCTCCACCCCGCACAAAATGATCTAAAATAACTCGATCGCCTGCCGTTATCGACCGCCAAAATAAAATAAAATAGAACAGTAACGGTGCCCTGGTTGTCTAGCTCAGGTTAGTGAGCGGCATGTTTTACAGTGTCGTTGCCAACCGACGCCAACCCAACCTCTATATACATATACCTGGTATGACATAGGGAGCAGGGGGGGGGGGGTTACGGCGAGGGAGGGGGGGGTGGTGGGGGAGTGGGGCTCTCCGCAGATGATGGAAGCAATCGAACCGATCGAAGTGTTGCGGGGGGCCATAGTTAATAGGACCGATGGTATACATAAACACCTACATATTTACATATTTTTACAAACAATATTTGGTCCTGTTTACTATGCCCCCCCCCCCCCCCCCGTAATAATATCATAGGTAGTACTTTGTACCAGGTGTCTGTTTCCTCTCGTGGTCTTCTCGTATACCAGGTATATAGATGAGTACCTGGTTTGCCATTTCATGATACCCACGATCAGATATGCTGCTATGAGAAACGCCGTTCGACCCCTTGACTGACCGCCACCTGCACTAGAACTACGTCATCCCTCCCTCCCTTGACTGACCGCCCTTACACTAAAAACTAGCGTCAGCCGTCAACTCTAAAACGCTAGGAGACCGCCATTTGACCCCTTCACTGACCGCTCCCTGCACTAGAACCACAGTAGCTTCAGCCACCACCCTCCCTTACCTGACCGCCTCCTACACTTGAACTAGCTTCGGCCGTCAACCCCGAAATGCTAGGAGACCGCCGTCAGCCCTCCCTTGGCTGACCGCTTCCTACACTAGAACTTCAGTAGCGCCAGCCGTCAACCCTCCCTTGACTGACTGCTCCCTGCACTGGAACTAGCTAGCCCCAGCCGTCAACCCTCCCTCGACTGACCATACAAGATCGGGTCTCCTTTTACATCCGACGTTTTTTTTTTTTTCATCACAGCAAACGCCTCCCATGCGCATTGCACGCATACTCATGCATACTCGTGCGTTTGTGTATGTTGTGCGTACCAGGCAATGCCGCAGAGCATCAGGTGCCGGCGAGGCAGCTCTCCCCTAAGGAGCTGCTCACCATGAAGAACAAGGCGGGGCACACTCCAGTCATCAAGGCTTTCGCTGGTGGGGTGCACGTCAGTGTCATCCGGTAAGACAACGGCTATATATGCATGTATAAGTCAACGGTTAGCTGTTGAGGATTGCGGGGTTGGGGCTGGGATTGGAAGGGGGGTGGAGGGTTTAGGGGGGGGGGCGGCGTTCGGGAAGAGTTGGTGAAGGGAAGGAGAGAAGAATAACGAAAGGAAAGGGGGGGGGGAGGAAGGGGCGGGAACTGAGCGGGGAGGACGGGGTTGGGCGGCGTTCGGGAAGGGGGGGAGGGGGGGGAGGTACACGTTATGTAGTAGTCGTACGACTGTAGGCTCTAGCATCCCTGCAATGCCGGGACGTGGGGAAGGGGGGGGGTTATACTCATTGTCATCCATGGCCGTAGTCGTTTGACCATAGACCCTCGCGCCCCCTACAATACACTGCCGGGAAGCGGAGCAAGTCGGGTGGGTCTTCGCCGACCATGCAGACATTGCTTGCTTGCCCCAAGCGCGAAGCGAGACGTGAGATACTGGGCGAGTCGCATGAATCGTGAAGCTACATAACATCCTATTAATAGTAGGGTTCGCTTTTGAGGCGGACTTGCATCTTCGAACTATTTTCGGGGGACCATAGTAAATAGGACCTACGGCACACACAAAAACCTATATATTTACCCATTTTTATCAACAGTATTTGGTCCTATTTACTATGGTCGCCCGTGATAGAGAATTATTTGAGGGGGGATTGAG